>JAZBGX010000029.1:2260-34909 GCA_037414775.1 Zonitis immaculata
AAAATTGTTGCAGCCGAATAATTCCTTGAATTTCATCAGCAGGTCAAACTATCATAATTCCTAAATAAATTTTTTTAAATTTATCGATTAGAGAATTTTTGATAAATTAATAGTCGAGTAGATGTTGGATTTATGATGGCACTTTAAAAATAACAAAAATATATCCCCAAATGTTAAATTGATAATGTCAAGTAGCTGTTTTTAAAATAGATGGGAAACATTGACAGGTCAATTTCGAACTTAACAACATCAATCAGCGAGTGGATTTATTTAACAAAAATTCTACCTAAATGGATCAATAATATTTATTATTAATTATTGAACAAGACTTACCATAAATTCCATTATTCGGATACGAATAAATTCGACTAGGAATAAAAAAGAGCACATGTGCTACGAAGTTTCGAATACAATCTAACACAGCAATACGCCAACGTTGTTACAAACCGACTGTTTTCAATTTTATATAAGCTTCGAAGAACTTTATAAAATAGCGCCATTGAACGCCCTCTATTGAACGACGCCTGGTTTCAAAATAAGCGACGCCTCAAAAAAGTTACCTATTTCTACGAATTCACGATTTATGTTGAAGCTTAATCAGCAGTGCCATCTGAACGATTATTTTTAGAAGATAATCGAAATTTATTTATTTCTTTCGTCATATTTGTTGGTATTTTTTTGTTGTTGTTGTTGTTGTTGTTTGAATAGGGATGATTTATTATTTTCAGTAGATGATGTTGTTGGTTCATTATTTTAATTGTTACAATGTCGAAAAAATCAAAAAGACTGATGATATGAGATTTGTCAACTGTCATCATTTAGATTCAACTGTAATGTCTTTTTTCGATTCTTAGAATGTGTCCCATTGGAAATTGATTAATTTACCGGTGTACCAGTCAAACAATGGATCTAATGTAGAACTGAATAATTTATATAATCCGGCGGTTACTAGGGTAACTGACCACAGTACAAAGATAGCAATATACAATATTAACCCCACCCCGACTATAACTATATATTTACAACTAACATATTAATTGTCTAATCAATTTCTGCATAATTTCTACTTGATTTCAATTCCTTCAATATAACAAGCTTCTATTTATTGTTTATTTATTTATTTATTTATTTTTTCTCTTGTCAAGTTATTAACCAGCCCCATGGGAACTAGAAGCTGTTTGTGACACCTTCACAATAAACGACAGACACGTTTAAATTCTCTCATGCTATATATAAGTTGTAACATATACACCTATATAACACTAATTGGATTGCCGGTCTTTTGTAAAAGTAAAATTATTGATGACCGACACAAAATTACTGAGAGAGAGGAAAAAAAAATTTAATTATTTGGGGGATAAAATTAGATCGACAAAAAAAAAATTGCCGACCATCCCCCTTTCGAATTTTGTTGCTATAATAAAGGAAAGATATGTGTGTGGGAAACTAAGCGTGACTTACGTATTAAAGCTTTTAAAAGTCTTTTGTTAATAATAATAATCACAATAATAATAATAAAATAAATGATATCACTTTATATTTATGGCACAATGGCACAATTAAAGAACTAAAGGTAGGGTGAGTCTGAAAGTAGCACAAAAATTGTAGAATAAAATAAAAGTCCTGAGTCATTCCTGAGACAATTCTACAGTTGATATTTGTTTTTCTGTAAAATTATCGAATCGATCAGGAAATTTTGTGTCGAGACATTCGTTCCACAAGTGGTGATAATCTGATATTATTGATTGTAACAAAAATCTCACCTGGAAGCTTGCAGAGGAGTCTCCCTTAGTACACTGGAATAATTAGAAGATTTTGGGAGTCACCGCGAGAATAATTGTGAGTTGGATTGCTGTTTTGTCAGGACAACGCACCCTTACACATAACCGAAATTGTGGTGACTGCTATTCGAGAAGTGGGTTCTGAATCACTTGATCTTCAATCATATTTTCCAGATTTAGTACCCAGTGACTTTTATTTCTTGAGCTAGACCGAGTCTATTGATTTGTTGGTTTTACATAGATGATCATTACTTTTTGGATCATCCCTTGTATGTTTAATTAAAATTTGTCTATGAATGATTTTATCGGAAATGAATTAAATATTTAAATCAGAGACCGCATGTGTTCCTGTTAATTATAATACCCGAGCTAGAATAGGATTACATTGGTTTGGATGGAATTTTAAAAGTGGTCCCATATGGTAGTATTCAACTCAAAATTGACCATTAAAGGATTAATCTATCATATTATAGAGAGACAATATAATGTTCTTTAAAAGTTTCTATATCATTTTTTTTTTTTTTAATTTTATTCCAGTTTTTGAATTAGGAGATGTGCGTTAAAATTTTCCAATAAAATATTTCCAAAGATATATGTCGAATATAAATTGATTTTTATTACGTAATATCGAATTTGATGGTGCAATAAATGCACCATCCATATCAAAAGTAAAGATCATGAAAGTGTAAATACCGGTGTTTTCGGTGGGTTTTCGGTAAATATAAAATTTAATAACATAGACTATATGTTACCTATATATATGTACCTATAAGTTGTAACGTAGATGTACAAGACTATAAAATGTAACTAAATTCGGAAGCCATAAACCGGAAATTACATATTGATTCGTATATAGTGTCGAGTCATAATAGCGACCAAAAACAGTAGTACTCGTCTACGATCATAAAGGTGGTCTTTCATTTCGGTTTATTTCAACTTATGTTCCAAAAAGGATGTTCGAGTAGGTTTTACTAGTCGTATACATTTATACAAACTTCTATATATCTATATATATATATATATATATCTATAGAAGTATGTAAAAAGAGGTCGGACAATCGGCCGTCTGGCGCCAACATTGAGGTAATGAATTCATCTTATAACTCATACTCAACTGTAATATTTCCAATAGATTCGACCAAATTATTCCAAAAATAAACACTTTAAGTATATAAATTAAAAAAAAAAAAGAATTTGCCTTCATTCGCTTGATAAATCAACTTAATAAAAGTTACCTTGTTGCCTTATGAAGTGTCACCGGAACGGTTACAGATCATCAATTACAACAAAGATCGAAAGAGATAGAGTTGAGAGACAAAGAGGCAACAACATCTAAATGTAGAACAATCTTCTCTACTAAAGCTAATTACCGGATTTAGACAGTTAAATAACTTTAAGTGAAGAGTTATTACCAACAAAATTTAAAAAAAATCTCGATAGCAAAAACCAGACTCCATTCAAAAACTTTCGAATAAAAATAATAATAATAAAATAAAACTAATTGAACCGAATTGAAAAAAAAAAAATGAACGATGGAGAAAATCCAACAATTCCCAACATTTAAACGATCGTCCAAAGAATTTTAATTGTAATGAGTAATTCTTTAAAATTAGAATAATTTATTGTATATAAGTATAGACATTGATGTTGATGTTGCTGATTTCGATTTACTTAAAATAATCATGCGCAATAAATGTTGGATTGGATCGATTTTATATTAAAGTACCCTTTGCGGTCGATTTGATAATAATAATAATAATAATAATGAGAAAGAAAAAAGTATGAAAAATTATAATAATATCGTAATAGGGAGGGGAATTGAGATTTTGGCGAGATTTTAATGTTGAAGTTTCCAGTTTTTCGCTACAATAGAATTAAAGAAAAATTATTTAAGGGCAATTACCCCAATGCTGAAATATTTCAACCGGACCCTAGAGGCTTTATCAGAATTTACTGTATTAAGTTGATGGTGGTGGTGGTGGTAGTGGTGAAATATGCAGGCGATTACTAAAAGCGCCTTTCTTTTTTTTAACGTTTTTTAAATAATAATAACTATGGAACTTGGAGTTATTAAATTATTATTTTTTTTTTTTAGAAAAAATTCAACCATTAGATGAAATAAAACAACAATGAATTAATTAAGTTTTAATTTATTTATTTGTTGTCACGTCGAGAATTCCACCATTATAATATAATAAACGTTAATTTGATTTGATTGTATAAGTGTTGTTGTGTATTTTTGACGGACATAAATTACCCAGCTGCATCTAACAATAGCGTTTTTGTGTATAAGCGGCAATATTTGCATTCTTGTTACTGTTCGTTTTTCATTAATTAGGAGCAATTAAAATGTATATATGTACAGCTTTCGCGAAAATATAACATCGTTCAGCTCGTTTTAATTTTTTCTCTTTATTTATTTATTTTGGTTTATTTTCAGTTTTTTTTTTTTTTATAAAAGCAGCTGTTTGGTTATGAGTGAGAATATAAATAGAAAAACAGGGCGTTTATTATAAAGAGAACGAGAGAGAGTCGGTCGGGACTGATAAATAGCATTCCATGCTGCAAGTCTTTCGTATACAAGTAGCGAGTGCAATGTGAAGTGTGAATGAGTGATTACTTTTAACTGCTTGAATGCAATCTTTCATTATAATATAGTGACGCGACATTTGAACAAGAAATAACAGCCACGACTATTCGACGGAAACTGTCAACATAGTAACCTGCATGTCTTTCATTCAGACACTATAACGACATCAAACGACATATACATCGATACTGCGGCGCAATGAATTCCAACAATTATCATCCAATATTACAACTTTTATATGGAATTTGTGCATTATTTCGAATAACAGTTGCACGCTAGTAACGGAAGAGCTTGAGCTGGTTAGAAGACCTACCTACAGAAAAACATCAGCGAAAATGTGAAAGGAATACAACACAGTATTCAGAGAAGATACTCAATGGCGAATTTTATACAAACAAAGTGTCCGTACTTTGGATATCCAGAATGTCGATATTTTAATAGCAAAAGAAGTCTAAGCCTTGATTTATGAGCGTAGACGAAACCTTAATCTATCACTCGAGCATCCTAACCGACACCGAAGAAATTCAAAGTCACAAGCCTTACACAAAAAGTTATGGCATGAGTCTTTTGTTTTTGATTCCTAGAGTACAATGATAATAAGAATAAGACCAAGAAGCTTTCATGGAAGTTCAAAGCACTCAGTTGCGATGACTGCCATTCAAGAAGTTAGTTACAAATTACTTGCAGTCACGTCTCCTCTTACAACGTAAGGAGCAGTTCAGTATCCAGAGAACTGAAGGCAATAGCTGTAGGAGTATTTCGGAAGAGTTAAGGTAACGATTATTTTTCGTGCGCTAGAGAAGAGATGGAGCAATTATATTTATTTGTTACGATACAACGTTTTAAATCTCTTCCTTTTGCTCTGGATAATATATTTTATCTTATTGATAAGAGATTTCGTTACCATGGAAATATCTGGCATATACATATATAACACATTTAACTGTAAATTTTGCAACAAGTGGTAATCGAACAAGCAACATAAATATATAAATCATAAATGTAATAAATAATAATCATTGTATTGTAATAATTTTACAAACAATATTAAAATCGAACAAGTTGACTTAGTTTGGAATAGATGATCTTTAAGAGCGTTAGCGAAAGTTTGAAAAAGATATATTCAAACGAAATCAGACCGCACAGTACATTAAGACTTCTTTGACATCACTATCTACATATATATATATATATATATATATATATATATATAAGGGTTGTAATATCGTTATATAAGGGTGGAGAGACTAGGAAGTAGCGAGCTATATATACGAACTATACTATCTCACAGAAGGTGACGTATTAAATCCGACAGACGGATCAACCGCAGACGAGAATTTCCCTAGGGATTGACCGGGACCATCTTCTATCTTTGTCCCATCATACATTTATGTAGTTTATATTCTTCGTCTTTGTTTCTTTTTGTCTTCAACAACATTAGTCGTAATTCAATTGAATAATTTTTTAATAACAAAATAAATATAACAAATGACTTGATTTTTTTTTATAGAGAAATAATAATAATAATAATAATAATAACAATATACAGATTGTTGTCCATAAGGTAATTGCAAAATATATAACATGGAGTATAAATCAAGTTGGAAAACTTGTAACAAACAGAAAACATAATCACAAACATCATAAAGTTTCATATGACATGAAGTGAAATTGTTTCGCTGTCACTAACAGAATCTATATTTTAGTTGGTAATTTAAAACACGGCTTTGTTTTCCGCCCCATGTGGTCGATGTCAAACACAAAACCATATAGCCAAAAAGAAAACCATATAGATGGAACCAGAAAGAAAAAAAACAAAAAACGATATAAATAAACATAATAAATATATAATAACTTTAAATTCGAAGTGTGTATGTTGAGCTTTATTGATTTTTGACTTAAAACTATATAGCCACATTTGTTATTTCGAATTACTTATATCACTTAAATATATAGCACACCCTTAGTATATATACTTTAGTTTAATGTCCATACTATGACGTTATTTTCACCCTTAGATTTTTCACTCCCTCCTTATTACATTCAATACGATCAATCGATTACGATTGGGCATTTCTTCACACTTCCACCAAGTGGTTGATAAATATTTGATAAGAAAATCGCCATAAATATCCCAACTAAATGCGTAAATTGATATAAATACGACAACAGGTAAACTTATTCCGTAATAAAAAAAAAAGCTTAAGAACATCAATATCAATATATATCAACCATTATAGGTTGATAATGTTGCGATATTGATATTTTCAATAAATAGCTATATCATTGTTTCCAATTTTTGGTTGATATAGAAATGCAATGCACCCAAGTGCATGTTATGGAAAATTAGTAAGATTTATGGTCATCTTTCTACCGTAATCGGTCAAGCGTAAATCGTTAAGACTTGAATTTCTTATTTGAGCTCAGAAATGGTCTTCAATAATATACGGTTTGGAGAGAGGGTGGAAAAATTGTAAGGGGTGTATAATTCCAAGAACTTAGTGTAAGATAGGGGTGTGTTTGAATGTGTGTATATATATAGTATAGAAGTTCTACGAGATGGAATTATTTTGTTCAACTATAAGGAAACTTTATATGTGTATTTGCACATTTTCTCTTATGTCAACAAAAGGAAATTGCCCGTCTATCAACGGTCGAATAGACAGACAAAAGTCATTTGAAAATTTCTTACCTTTAACATTGTACTATATACAATCTATATACGATACCTTTATGTTTGTATTTTTAGAAACTTTTCTAATATTATATAGATAGTTAAACATCAACGATAATATTAGTAAGATTCTCGTAAATAATTTTCTAGACGGCTAATGTTCAGTATCAAAAGCCAAGTCAACTGAGACTATTTAATTTGTAAGTAATTTAAAGTGAGTTCGTTAAAATATTTATGCACATGTGTGTCATGTTTAAAGATGTAGTTTATTTCTTGACACCGAAGAGATGTACGGTTACAATAATTCTATTCCAACACGATTAGATAGTTCAAATTTAGAACTATTCCATGTACGAGGCCTGTTCCAAAAGTAATTATAATATAATCGATGAGGTATTACAGTTTTATCTTTCGATTTTATCTCCATCTCCTCTCTTAAGCACGAATTTCTTCTGTGAAGAATCTTTATCTTTTACTATTCCAAAATGCTTTTACAGCGACCATCACCTCGCCATTGTCTTCAAATTTCTCACTCCTAGGAGCTTTAAGATCTGGGCTGTTCAACTGATTTGTGTGCTAGTGAAACAGCGCCCCAACACGCATTTGGCTCTGCTTTGTTACCTTGATGGCTCAATATTTTTATTTGGTCAGTTTATTGAGAGTCTGTACAAGTGAAAATCCACCATAACTATTTCCTGGAAATCTCCAAAAAATAAAACGGAGGACATAAACTTTTGCTCGGAACTTGTTTTCTGTATCGGTGAGGATTCTCTGAATCGTTCTGACCTCAGCTGAATGTCAGATAAAGATAGATTTTCGACTTTTTTCACATTGCCGCCGATTTGCATCTTGGATGATTGTTCTACCCCATACTCCCCTATTATGAATGTTCTGCACAGCTTAAGTTCGCTCCTAGCACTAGTAATGTCTTTGGTAGACTTTTATTTATATTAACTCTTACTGCTCATACCCTATTTTTGGAAGATTTTCGTAACAACTGGAAATATTTGTTAATTATGACTTTTGGGTCAGGCCTCGTATATTATAAGACTTTAGTTATAGAAACAGATTATTAATAAAATCAATCGACTGTAAATTGATGAATCATGCATCACAGATAGAACTTTTAATTATATCTAAAGAGTAACATTCTATTAATTAGAGATTTGCACAGTTAACTCTGATGGTACTTAAATCAGTCATCAATTGGAAAAAATCTCTGATAAACTAATGATTATTGAATAAATGCGGATATATAGAGGATATGCATAAGCCTTCATTATTTAGATTACTTTTATGGATTAATTATTTTGTAAAATTGAATTAAAGGCAATGAGACTCAACGATTCGCAACCGAGATTCGTATAGGATTCATTGAGTTCAATTTTCTCCTAAACCTAACGGTATATAATCGTATTCTAATTTTCTTTATGTCGCTTAATAATGCAATATTTTTTATACGTTCTGTATAAATTTTGGTGTGTACGGTAAGACATCTTCACCAACAACAATAACAACATCAACATGTTTGCAGGCGTCTCTATACCTATGTCAGCATTTCATCTAGAGAATGATGGATGGTTTCAGCATCTGTTCTAACGCCCCATGATTGACAGTCGAACGCGCGGCCGCTGTCTTGAAACCATTAGTCAGCGTCGGTCCATAAGACTTCTATACCTATATATGTGTGTGTGTGTGTATATATGTTCTTGAACTCTTCCAGTTTCCCCTCACTTAACCATTTATTATGATTTATGAACATTATTTTCGATTACCGATCGACAAAAATGACCAAAACAACAATTTTCGAGAATAATTTCAACAATATATATATTTAGTTGTTTTGTTGCCATTTATATTGCTTTATACACTATAGTCGAGATTCAATTATTGCCAAAGGTACAACAATGTACTATTATTTTATTATGGAATGGATTTAATCAAGATTTTGTTGTATATATGTTGAAATGTTCGATTTGCAATTCAGGACATATAAGTTATAAACCGGAGATTTGGTCACTATATATAGGTATATGTATGTGTTGTGTACATGATTTGATATATGGATATGGCGATGTAGAGCATGTTGTTTAGACTATTAATCAAATAAGGGTGTGCTACCACGTGTCCGAAAAAAAGAGAAAAAACCGCCCCATATACCGACCTCGATACCACTTTAATTACCACCTGATATTTGTTTTAAACAATTATTTTTTCCAATAATTAAAGTTTGTTTCGTTTTTCTTTTCGTTCGTTCACTGATTTTTAATTAAAAATTTGAAAGCTATTTTGTATTCAAGATTCGAGATTGTTTCATCGAGAAAAAAAAAGAGAGTCCGGAAATTATTTTTCATCGATCAATGACTATTTTAATTTATTATATCGATTGATAATAATATATTTAAATTAGAATCGAATCCTTGAATCTTCAAAGGGTCTTTTTTTTTGGTATATTTTCTTGATAGAAATACAAATCTTCGGTATTGCGGTATTATTGGATGTATTTCAAGTCTAACTTTGTCGATGTTATAAATACTTGAAAACGGAGGGTTATATCTCTCCCTTTTTTCTTTATAGTATATACACGCACTTCGATACTCATGCAAATCTTGATACTTATAATATTAGAGAGAAGAAGAAGAAGAAGAGGGTTGTTTGTTTGTTACCTACCTATAGCGCATTGCTGCTGCGACTTGCAGTCTCCAATGGGATCTTTGAAGGATTTATGGTTTTATAAATGAAGAAGAGCCACCGTTGCACATGTGTTCAAGACAACGAATAGGGCTGAATTTGCGTTGGACGTGATTTACACCTGATTTCTTAATTAGATAGTTATAAATTTTATGTGTCTCTATTTTGACGTTACTATGTAGATTTATATTGTTGGATAATATTTCATGATATCTTCACGCAATTTGTAACATTAAAACGAATCAATAATGTTGTATTTAAAGCTGGGTGGGAATAAAATAGAAAATTCCAACAACAACAACAACCAAAAAAGAAAAGACAGACCAGAAAATAAATAAATTAGAAAGAGACAGATTGAGAGTATTATTTGCAAACTTCAAGCTTTATCATAGAGAGTGGTCACGTAGATAATAATATAGTTAGAGCACAATCCTCTACCTACGTGTTATGCTCGTTATCCATTCTCTTAATTCACTATAAGCTTGAGCAACGTTAAAACATATTTATCAAAACACGTTTTGAAGCAGATAACATTATTTTATTATTGCCACAAATAAAGTACATCGCGATCATACACTTTCGTTGTAACATAGAATTTTATAGAAATTGTTTTTACTGGAGTAATACTGAAGTCATAGAGAAGATATTCTGCGGTTCAATAGCACAGAATACGATCGAGAAGTATAGAATGCTGTCCATGTCATCAGATCGATATGATTCGCTTGAAGTTTGGAATTAAAGAATCACGGGAGTTGTTGTTACAATGGAATATCTCTATAGAGAATCGTTGGTTATATCAACTGATACCAATAATTAAGAATTGGCTGAAGAATATTGCTCGGCATGCGGTATCGAGTCGCTAAATGGTTTCCTTAGACCTTAGAATTGAGGAATCCCGGTAGATATGGTATAGTAAGTGAAACAAAAGTAAAATCATCTCGTGATCTCTAGAAGACAATGATAAAGTCTAGAGCTAGAGTTCCAAGACCAGGAAAGTCCCTGGTGGACCAGCCTGTATAGTATAAGTTGAGTTGGTTTTGATGATCCGCCCCTCCTCATTCTATGTATTTTTGGCGATATAATCACTTTGAAGAAAATGCGGTGTTCTTGATTTATTATTAATGGATTTCCATTAGTCTTGAACAATGGTTTCAGAGAAATCGCGCGAAAAGGGTAATAATATATAGAGCAACCTACCCTTATTGCTTCTTTCAAAATTGGTGGTAAACATATAATAAACGTATATAGAACAACCTACTGTTATATTAAAGCCTTTATAGTGTATAGACAAAATATTTACAAATTTCCATTACTTAATACAAATCGAATTAATAATTTCGTTGAATATAAATTTAGCGAGACATAATTGATGTAAATCCAGGTGGGTCATTATTTTGTTTTTTTTTTTTGGCTCTTATATTTCGCTATATATACATAGGGTTTTTGTTCGTTTCAATTTATCCACAATACGTATTGTGGACAAAGTATTAACAAATACAAGAGGGTTCGTCTTTATTTTATATAACTGCACTTAAAAGGTCCCATTCTTATTATTGTTATTATTGGGGCGTCGACATATTTAAACGCACATGCCATATTCTCACGACACAAATTACGATAAAGCCGAATTGGGATAAATCAACCCCGATCGCCTGATTATATTGCTTTGTAATTAATAACAACTATAATAATAATAATAATTCTGAAATGGAAATTATGCTTGTATTTCTAATTTTCATTTAAAATTCCATTTACAGTAAAACTGACAACAAAAATAATTGTAAAGTTGTAGAAATATTAACGTCATTGAATTACCGTTTCCTGTATATGTGGGCTGAAAGCAACGACAGGTATATACACAACATTTATTGTAATTTCAACTTTATTCTTAATTTTACAATCGTTTATTATTTAAAAAAATAATAAACAAAAAGAAAAATTGACAATTTTTTTTTCTTACAATATTGAAAGAGAATGTAGAATATAGCAGGACCGGCCTTCTTTTATTATAGAGTTAATATAAAAGTTGGATTGCATTGTCTGTTATATAGGGGCGCCTTAGGGGACAAATCGAATACCGCTAAACATTGAAAACAAAGATTGAAATTCATTAGGGAGAAACATTTCCAAACTATTGACTTTAACAATAAAGAAAAAAAAGCAAAACTCAATAAGTTGTATAAGATAAAAACAAAAACAAAAAATCTACCTGTACAGATTAAAAGCCATATTGGGAATTGTGGAAATTCGAGCTGGAAAAACTCACAAGTTTCCTTGCAATTTTATATAGAGAGACATTAAAAAGAAAATCCAATATTGAATAGAATATTATTATAATATTAATTATTAAGTAGGATTTTCTGGTATAGGGGCGCCTCAGGCAGAATCGAACGATATAAACAAAATACGAATTGTGTGGAATTCATTAGGGAGAAACATCACGGAATTATTGACCTTAACAATAAAAATACAAAGCTCGAGGTGGTGAAGACGAGAAACTTTTATTAGGGAAATAACGGTTTTGTTTGCAGATTCGCGATTTTTTTCCTTGCGAAGGGGTAATCCAAAACGTAGCCACCCACTTAACAGATGAGTACTTTTGACCCATTTATTCTCTAAATCAAAAATTGTTTAAAAAAAAAAATAATTTTTTATCTTGACTATGCCAAAATGCTTCTATACAGCGGTCATCATCTCGTTAATGTCTCCAAATTTCTTGCCCCTGAGCTGGTCCTTAAGCTGCTGGTGTCGGAACCAGCTTCTCGAATTGCAGCAATTGGTTTCGTTTGCGGTTTCGTTGTCCTAGTGCAACCTTTTTCTTCCTTGATGGCTTCCAGTGATTTTGTTTTTGTGCAGCATAGTGAGACTCTGTCTACCAATCAATCCACTGTAGCTATTTCTTCAGAATTCGGAGAGCTGAGTACTTACCAAAACCTTTAGTGTGGAGTTTGTGATTTTGAATTTCTTCGGTGACGGTGAGGAACGTCTCAAGTCGTCGATTGTTGTTAAGTCTCAAGATCGGAGTGACGCATCTAAGTCTCGTCTATTGTAACAAACTGAATCAGGAATCTTTCTCCGGTAAATAACTGAGCTAAATAATTGATGGTCACTTTTCGATCAGGAGAAGCTGAATCTTCGATCTTTTCACATTTTTGCCGGTCTGGGACGTAATGTTCGTCTTCTGTGGATGAACTGCACAGTTTGGAGGGCACGGTCTTCTAAAATTACGGAAAGTGAAGCAAACAAATATCAAAAGTCGTGATATTCATCGAATAGTCAAATTTGAAAGAAAAGGAAATAATCGATCAATATGAAAAGTCTAAATTCTTGAGAAAAAAATCTTGATTGAATCTTGATATTTCAAGTATTTGGATTAGTTGAAGTTAGTCGGTTTTAGTTTGGAGCCGGTTTTCTATTATCAGAAAAAAAATTTGTTGGAACTGTTAGAATTTATTAAACAAATAAGTAAATCTATTATTGTTAAGCTGCTTAAATTCATTACAAGAGACAACTGTCATAAAGCTTGAAATTCATGATATGGTTGTACTTGAAAATAAAAAAAAAATTTGTCAAGAACTACTGTTGTTGTTTTATTAATATTTCGAATTTCGTTAATTTATTTCCAAGTTTTGTTTTTTTTTTTTCGTTTCCTTTGGGACAAATTCCCTAACAAACAAGATACAATCTTGGATTCTAATCAAACGACAAAAGACAGAAGTAAATAACATTCATTGATATATAAGAAGACGAAGAAGAATGCAACATGTGTCACATTAACAAGAATAGATATAGTCATTGATAAGAAATTGTCACAGATCATTAACTAATTATAAATAAAAATTCAAATTAAACTCAAACGTTATCTTATTTTTATAAATCAGATAAAAGACATATGTTTGGAAACATTTTCGGTTCTTTTCTCTTTTCTTATTTCTTTGTGTTTTTCTTTTTTAATAAATTGTTGAAGATCGAGTTTGACGAAAAAGGCAAAAGGAAATTATATTATATGACCAAACCATCCTCTTCTCATTCCACATTATCAATTTACATTTTAATTAAAATCAATTTACATACATATCAAAATCGTTAATTTTATTAATATATAAATATTATAAAATTTAAATGGATCAAATTTTTATTTTTATGCGTTCCAAAAGCTCATCGATATTCGATATTTTTATGCTTGTTATCTGATTATAAATCGCTTGATTGCTCAATTAACATTCAATTATAAATATTTATGTTATTATTTGTATATAAAATTAAAAAAGATTATAATTCATTGCTAACGTATAACGAATCGTTTCTAATTAACAAGGAAATTATATTTGGAAATAACACTTCCTGATGTTTACAAATATGTAAAATTATATTATAAATCATTCTTTCATCGAGATTTCTATTATCATTAATAATAATTATAATAATAATGAATAGTTAAACGATGATATCAAACGCAAATTTGGATTTGACAAATGTACTTAAGTCACTCTCAACAGAATCAATTAGAAGTTAGAGTACAGAAATCGAACGAATAGCAATCACCACACGACTGGTTTATTTATTGGCCGCCTAAATAAGACAAACACAGCAGTTTGGATATGAAAGGATACTAGCATAGGTTCGGCTGATACCCTCATAGACAGAAGAACCAGCAAATTGAGCCGACTGTGGAATTATGATGATAATATATGCAAATAACATGGGTATAGTTGTTCGTTTGTTTTTCTCTTTGTTTAATTTGAATCGAATGGATTTGATTAATCGATACTAAAGTAGAATATGAAGTTCGAATAAAAAGCATCACCCACAATATTCGATTAAAATTCACGTAACATTATAACAATAAAAAATAAATTTTAAGGTGTAGTCTATTCTGATTTTCTGCTTCATTCCAAACGCATTATTATAAATTCTTCCATTCAGTCATATCCATTCATTCATAAATAGAAAAACTGAAATTTTGTGGCGCACCTTTAATATAAATGAAAAAATTTAAAAAAAAAAAAAACCACCACCAACTTAACTGACTGACATAAAAGAGACCGATTTATTTGAATTTCTTGCGATGATTCAACAATGATAATTGTATTAACAGAAAAAATGCTCGATAATAATAATAATAAAAATAAAATAATGATCGAAATTGACATATTGATATGATGATAATTAAGTATCATCACCCACTCTAGATAGGAACGGCAATCCCCTTTTTTCCGGCAAAACTCCTTCAATTTGTATTGATTTAGAAGTTTTATAGTTAAAATTGAAACAAAAACCAAATATATTTGTATTTATTTATTTGTATATATGGAGGTAGATTGAAATAGGGTTGCTATTATAAAGTGATGATATTATAAATCACCCCCTTATCTTATTTAATCTGGCTTTGGATCAAAGTCAGGATTGTACATTTCAACTCGATATTGTTCAACCGGAAACTAATACAGACAGATTTCCCTAGAGAGAGAGAGAGAGATATTTGGACAGTTATGGTCGCGAAAAAATAACACACTATGAACATATAAAAGGGATAGATGTAAATAAAAATAAAAATAACAACAACCGAAATTAGTAATTTTTATTATTATTATTATTCGATAACTATAATAAAATGCCTTTAGTTTTGCTTTCTCTTGGGAATTCCCGATAATTGATAGAAAAAAATTGAATTTCTAAAGCTTAGACGACCGCAGAAGCAAATTGATGCTCGAGCGGAATCAACGTTGCGCCCATGGCACGACATTTGTTTCGATTGTGACAACGTCGATGTACTTCTTCTGCGAGTAACCTAGGAGTAAATAATTCATGGTTTTTTCTATTTGTAATTATACATATTGCTTGCTAATTTCAATCGAGACTATCAATTATGTTGCATCAATTGTTGTCGATAAAATATGTCCAAATGAGATGCAACAGAAAAAAATGTCGATTGCCCTTTATTAATTAACCTTATCCTATCTATATTTATATTGAATGGGATTATTTTTAAATGGAATTTGGGCCAAGTGAATCAACAGACAATACATTTAAATTTGATATATTGTTGGATCAATAATTTTAAATTACAATTTTTTCTTCCATTATTATATCTACTATATAGTTTCATTTAATTAAAATTGATTGAGAATTATTATTATTATTATTATTATTATTATTATTAGATTGAACAAATAAGACTTTTATAAAGGCGCTGTATATAGTTTGTTGATTAATTTGATTCGTATAGTTAAAATCCAACTACTAATTGATTAAAACGAACTTTTGGGACTATAGAATAAGAAGAATAAAGAATCTCCAGATGATGCTGGCACTAACTTGTTTTAATACCAAGATCCGAAACGCCTTCGTAAATCTAAAAGTTTATGTACTTATACTGTATATATATGTATACTATATACATATATATGTGTGTATGTCTAGGCGATTTGTCATTAACTTTCAACAACTTTTTATCAATTTTTTTGTATCTGTATTCTGCTGAATTTTACAAAACTGTTTGTTTTTTGTTGCTGTTGCCTGAAAAATTCAGTAACACTATAGATGACTCGAATGTCATTTGTTTAACTGAAATTCTAAATAATATATATATAGTATACTCATAGTTTTGTAAACGAATTGAGAAAATCAATTTTCTACAATATGAACGCAACATTGAATTCTAAACAAAAACGAAACGAAAATGATGAAATAAAATTGAATGTGGCTGCGGAAACTGAAACCGCACGTATTGTGTCCGCAACAGGCGTTCTCTCCTTATAATGTGGTTTTATTGAAATTCACATTTATGCATATATACAACAAACTTTGACTTTCAACTTTGTTCAAGCTCAATTTAGTATTTTCAATTATACTTCAAATTTCCATTATTATTATTATTATTATTATTATTATTATTATTTTTGTTGTGCTTATTGTGTAATTGAATTGGAAATTTTGTTTTCAAATACAGATTTAGTTTCAAAGCTTTAACCAAATCATTTTGTTTTGATATTTTCAAACATTGCAACTTTCAATCTGTATATACAAAAGAAAATGTTATAGCAGGGAAATAAAAAAAATATATAACAGAGAAAAAAGTCAAAGAGGGAGTGTAGTAAGAATATAACGTTGGGATGGATTCACAAGAAGCTTCACCGTTACTAAATCTGATTGCTATAAGCTTTAACCTTCCATATGAGAGTTTCCCGTATTTGCTGTAGATGCCGAAAGTGGTTTAATCATTGGTTGGAGAGTGTCGACTTAAAGTTCGAAGATAAACCTCAATTTGGTAGACTACAATAATTCTGAAAACAAACGACCTGCAAACTTCGCTAAATGAAGACCTAGCTCAGGTGTCGACGGTCAACTCCTGGAAGAAAGAATCTGTTCTCAATAGATTCTTTGCTCGCACCTGCCATGGATTTACTTCTCTGAGGAAAACTTCCCGTTATAATTCTTAGGTAGAACGGATAGTGACAACGTAAATATAAACAATCTCTAAGCACAAAAAAAAGGATTTGAGAGGAGAAATAGGGGATAACTATTTTAGAATGAGGAAGAAGGCAGAAACAAAATAGACAGATCGAGAGGCGACAGAAAAGGAGCAAAGATGTAGACGATGAGCTAGAAAAAGCAGAAGTAAGAATTTTCCGATAATTATTATTATTATTATTTTGTTTTGGTTGAAAAATTGCGTATTTCAGAATGAAAAATCGTTGTTCATTGCAATATAATTCGCTAATATAAAAATATATATATGTATATAAAATTGTATATATATAGAAGTCGATTTATAAAGTGTCATTATAAAATATGGTTGTATGATGGTATCTTATGGTATCGTCTTGAAAAACATTCAAATAATATTCCTATATAACCAGCATGAACAAGAATCATTAATGTCATCTGTTGCTATAACATTACCATAATTATGCATTTTGATATCAATCTATTTTATTTATTTGAAAAAAAAATAATGGAAATAATAATAATAATTTTAGTAGATGCGAAAATTAATCAAAATCTAACATATATTAATTAATTGGTAGGCATATCGACAAGGGGGAATGCCTTTTGCAACTCAAGATAATGAAATCCTGTTCAGATTACTGATCCTGTTCGAATATAAGGTGATTTGCAATTTAATATTATTCACTGGAAACTTTTACATAAAGTAAAGATCAAAGTCGATTTATTATTAACATTCATTCCTACAATATTTCTATAACGATGGAGTAAAAAAAAATCCCCGACAATCAATTAATTGGATAGAATTAAAGCCAATGAATTTTATTAATGTTATTCATTTATTTATCTACTTATTGTTATTCTATCTCTTTCCGTACAATACAAAATCTGTATATAAGATAGAGACGAATCAACAACAACAGTTGTTGGACTGATCTTATTCGATCGATGATGAATACAGACAGGATTCAAAAACATCCCATCTGAACAAATACAAATAGGCTTATATAGGAGGAGGTTGGGGGGAAAAAAACATAAAATAGAAAGAAAAGCTTATGTATTTGTTTAGGACATTCAATTTTTCAAATCATTCAATAAACATAATAATGCTTATAGTATTTTATGGGACGGATTGTGTAAAGTACTTGTGAATGCATGTCGGATTTATACTCTCTCTTGGTCGTATTTTCTATTATGATACGAACACTCCTTCAAATTCTATATATTCTATAAAAGCAATCGTACATTATCACAATATAATTCGAAAAAAATATATTGAAAATTCGTTATTATTTTAGAGGTAATTAACAAGCCAACGATAGATTTTTGCTGAAATCCAATCCACGCTTCCTACCATATGTAACTAGTTTATTATGATCAGATTACTACACACTAATGATTGTTACGTTATATGGTCCCGCCCGCCTTCAGAACAGATGTGTATTGTAGAGACTAATAAAAGCAAAGGTAGAGAGAGGGTAGTTTTCGTATACACATCATACACAATCAAAATCTACCCCTTGTTATAAATAATTATTATTATTATTGATTCCCAGCTACTGTTGCTAAGTTCGTTTAGTATTATTTTTACGTTTCGATAAACACCTGGAATTCAGGAATCTATATTAGCAACACGAAAAAAAAAATACACGAACTTTTTATTAGATGCGAAATTGAGATTTCAATAATTTCATATAAAATCTAAGTTAATAAAGAATATTTTAATAATAATCGCTATATAGGAGAATATAGATTTTTGTATAATGAAATTCTGACATTGATATACAAGTAATAATTGTATAAAAATCTGGTAGAATTCAACGGTGCAAAATAAAACTACAACGTTTCTTTTTTAAATGAGACCAATATTTTATATTCATTCGTTCGCAGCGGGCTACTATACCAGAACGGTCCTGATTTAACTACTTCCGTTTATTAAACACACAACCAAAATAATAATACAGTGAAACCGCCCATCAGCAGACGCGGACTACCTATTATTTTCCTGCGAGGCTTCCTAATCCCCAGAAACTATGCATATAGATTTATATAGTTTCAATTTTTGGAGAAGTAGCGATAGACAATTTGGTCTATTATTGGTTTTACAAAATTCGTTCCAAAAACTATCCCGTTTCTGGATCAATAATTCAAGAAATAACTTTAGAAGCTGCAAGAGAGCTCAAAATTGATTTTAAACAAATTTTGTGAAAGACGCACAATGTTACTTTGAAGTCCATTTCTGGTTGTAGAAGATGGGAGAAAAATTATGCCCCATAAGAGATATTTCTAATAGGCTGTCAATTGTAATTGGGAAGTAAAGACGTCCTCGATACTACAAAGGAGCGAACATAGTGGCTTAGACGAGACAAATTTGGTAGATGAAACAAACTAAAATAATTAAGTAATTGAGGAGTATTATAAAATATACGTGGATATTGAAAGGACACGTTCCGTTTCCCCGTAGGTGTCCGCTCAAGAGAGGTTACACTGTGGTAATAAAAATGCGGCGCTCCACATCTAATGGTGAATTTTTAAAAATCCAGAAGACATCATAAAAAGAGTTGATCATCGCCGTCACTTTTTGCTGATCCCCAACAATAGAATAGTAGGGCGAAAATCGCACCTTCTAAAGCGATGTCCTTCTCATACAAATTCGAAACTATAACGATTTGAATAACAATGTACGTTACAATAAAATGTATTCACGCCTCAAAATTCTATACGATGACAAATTTCGAAAGTCGGTATTCAAAAATTCTTTGAAATTTCGACACATATAGCCCTAATATAACAATCAAAGAGCCATATTTAAACGCCCAGTTGACGTTTATTGTGATTCTATTGTCGTATTCACCAGCTAATGTTGGTTTGACCACCATACCTCTCTATTGTTAAATAAATGTAATTTGAGCCGTTGATAGATTATTTTCGGGGTGGTGGTTTATTTTTTTGAACCAGCTGGACCCACATATTATTATTATTACCGGATCTATGCGGTAAAAATTAATTATTCCATAACGAATTTCAATAATAATAATAATAATTCTTGATTAATAATTTCCTTTAAAACATTTTAGAAAGTTAATTTCCTCCAATATTATGTGAGTTTATTCAACAATAAACAAACATTAAGTCAACTTTATGTATTAATATATCGTTTGCAAACTTCCCTAAAGCAAACTAGTTACTATTATAACTTGGGGACATACTTACATTCGAGCAAACATTCGGAATTGGGCGATTTTATCAAAAAGTTATAGTTATATGATGACAAAAATATAATCAATAATAATGGAATGTTTAATTTTATTTTTTATTTACATTAAAAGATTGAGTATAATATTTATTTATGTACAAAGATATAAACAATTTGATAATTTAAAATAAGGTTCATTCTATTTACAACACATATTCGTTATTATTAATAATATTATTACGTTGTTCAATTGTTGATAGGATTGTCGTATAAAGCGAGAAATAGGGTTTTAAATATTTTAAGCGAAATTATTTGGTAAATTCAGCCTTGTCGAATAATGCGGCGCCCAATGCTGTAAAAAATCAAAAAACAAAAAACCTTATAATAATCCCTAAATTTTTGTTATAGTCGTTTACCCTTTAGAATTATCACAGTTAAGGTCCAACATATGTCCGGTTATTGGAAATATATCTGGGCTGCCGGCTGAGCCTGACTGGTGGCGGTGTGGATAGAGGCGGCGGTGGTGGTATAAAACCACTATTGGCACATATCTCCGTAGCTGCATAATATCGTTCCGGTGGTGGTGGTGGCGGTATTGGCGGCGGTTTCGGTAGAAAGTTTTCTAATGGCGGTGGTGGTCGTGATGTATTAAATGGTAGTGGTGGTTGTTGTTGTAATGGTACCGCATATTCCGGATCACGAACATCAGCATAATCGGAATTATTTGTTAAACGATTTAAACTCG
This sequence comes from Zonitis immaculata, assembly GCA_037414775.1. NCBI lineage: Eukaryota > Metazoa > Arthropoda > Insecta > Coleoptera > Meloidae > Zonitis > Zonitis immaculata. The sequence continues at coordinate 23,387 of JAZBGX010000029.1, forward strand.
GTTCACGATATAATGCCGCTTTATCACAACCACCTGGTATTTGAGATGGTCGTGGTGATGATTTATAACGGCGTTGTTGGATTATAACAAAAATCACAATCGATATCATTAATACAACTAAAACTGATAATACGCCAACGATAACGCCTAAATATTGACCGACACTGGATGGTGGTGTATTTATTGTACTTATAACGTTTTTATGTTTAATGCCCGGTGTTGAGATCTGGTCTTTTTGTAGAGGCGGCTCAATGACTTCTTCTTCTTCTTCTTCTTCTTCTTGTTCTCGACCATCATCTTCGATTTCTTTGTCTTGTTCTTCGGTGAAATTACCGTTAGTAGGCGTCGAATCAAATATCACTTCACTAATTAATAGCCAACGTGCAGCAAATTGTAATTGTAATTTAACAAAACGCCCAACACGATGATGTAAACGAATCGATATATTCCTTGGTGTTTCCCATATATGATCTTCTATATAATCGAAACTAATCGGTTCACCTTTATAACGTTTACCGCCAATACTAAAAAAAATCTTCGCCTGTTGAAATACTTGAATATCTTTCGTAAATTGATTGTTCGTATAAATATGAACGGCACTAAATTCGCGGACTTTATCAAATTCGAAAATAATTTCGATTGGCCGATGATCGCGACTATCATTCTTCCAACCGATCCAGCCTTGTTGATTGTTTGGATGGAACATTGTTTTGAAATCGTCAGGTGCAACTTGACCATCGATTAGTTGACCGAGACCGTATTGTAATTTCTCACCATCCCAATGACCATCGTACGAATTATCATAAAATTCCCAACTAGTACCGCGCTTATCACCTTGTGGCATTGAATAACTTAATATACCATCATTCCAACGACACCCATAAATTTCAACACGCATACAAACCGTACGTTTATGATAACTGAATGGTAGGAATCGCAATTTACTTGCCCATATCGGTGGGTCTAATTGTGTTTTCGTTGCTAAATATGTATTGATATTGCCATTTAAAACTTCATTACCGGAACGATTGCGATAACGTATCCATTTATTTAGACGCGGACGCCAATATTCTAAAATATACGATTCAGCATATTCGATACCGAAACCATTACCGAAACGGCCTTGTGTTTCAGTTGCTGTTATCACATGTACTGTATGCAAATCGATTTGGAGCCATTCTTTCAAATCGGGTGTTGCTGGACTGCCGGGACACCAAGCGCCAGCATTCAATTCCTTTCTAGCCCTTTGAACAACGAAAGTTTACCAAGTTTCACAATAAAACTACTTGTTAGAAAAAAAAAACTTAATAATTTACCTGCCATGATGTGGACCAACATCGCCATGAAATGCCGAACTAGCTGTAATATCTTCATCTTTAATTGCACCATTTTCCATTCCCAATGGAGCAATACATTGTGCTTTAGATGGAACACACACACAAAAAAAAAATTAAACAATATTAGATTTTTTCACCCGAAAAGTTCAATATAACGTTTGAATGTAAATAGTGCGGTTTTATTAAAAACTCGACTTTTATGTCGATCTTTCAAAAAGCTATGCCGCTCTATACATTAAATATATATTCCTTTTATCTGACATGCAAATATAAGCTGTCCTTTTGTCCTTTCACAAACAGACATTCCTATACATATATGTATGTATGTATATATGTGTCAGGACCAATTACTTACAAGGTTCTATACCATAGCTAGTTGATAATAGTGAAAGCAAAACAGCCACTATCAGTCGGAGGATCTTCATTGTTGCCAATGTCAGCCAATTCTAGCTGGAAAATCGAAAAATCAACATTACTATATATACACAACAATAAAGTTATTATTAATTCTCGATTTGTTATCATTCAAAACCGATCTATGCGCATGCGTGAATATGAAACTAGTAACTAGAACGTGAACTGTTTCTAAACTACTTTTCCAATCGTTTTATATATTCGCGAACAGAGAACTAGAACCATATGATCGTATAATTCGTGATGAATACCATCTGTCCATAGTCTTATTGCGCCTGTATAAAGGTACCATATTGGTCATCGCTATTGTTATCCTTATCGATATCAACAAAGTCATTGTTATTTGATTGGTCATGTTTTAAAGGTGACTAAACGAGCGATAACGCTATATAGTGATAGCCAACTGGTAAAAGTGTGAAAATTTCAACAAAATAGAAAGCCGGTTTAATTCAATTGACGTTGAGCCTGTAAATAAATAAGATGGCAAGGTGTACCTCTTGATAAACACTTGACTTAAAACTTAGAGTAAATAATAAATTTAGAAATTTCCCATTAAAAATTCTCACGTTAATTAAAATGAATTTGAAAGAAATAAATAAACAAAAATCCTCAGCAAATCTGAAATAAATGACTTAAGAGTGGAAATAAAAGACATTATCTTTACTTATTAATTTACTACTGTCTTGTATTGCGATAATGGGAAGATTTATATCGAACATGTACAGATTTAGACCGACACAAAACCAACCACACACATACATAACAGATCCGATTTATTAACGAGACATTTAACTTAAACACACATATATCTATAAAAAGAGAGAGATATAGAGGAGTAAGGCTCGATTTAATTCTGATTGTGGACCGATTTATATACGTTTTTTTTCTTCTTCTGTTTATTTATTTCTAAACCGACCTTATACAGTTGCATATATGTATAGTGCGTTTGAAAAACAGCTGCCACGACAATTCGTCTTCCTTTATCTTGTTTACCAACAAAAAGAATTTCCATAAATTTTTTACTTTCAGTCTTACAAGAGTGTCTTCAAAAAATTTCGACAATTCCGACAGTTTAAGGTAAACATTAATTTCTTATATTCGTAGAATTAGAATTGGTGAATGCGGTAGGTCCCCGCTCAGTTACGTGACATAATTACTAAAAGTTAAATTTATATATATATATATAGGTAAAAGTATGACTGAAATATGATTTGTCGTGTTTGCGGTTTTTATAAAGAGGTGAGTACTTCTTGCACGTGTTGCACATATGAAAACGGCAAAAATAAGAGGATATAAGAATAAAAGTAGAGAGTCGTTTGATCTGTGAATGCCATTTTGGCGTTAGTTACGCCTTGAAATGAATAATGTGCGACTATGGAATTTGAGAATTTTCAACCGAACATATGAATAATATAAATATAAATACACACACACACACACACACATACAAACAATCTTTTTGAACAAACATCTGGTTATAATTGTTGAACGTCAAAGTAATGAGCAGTACATGACAACGGCGCCTTTAAATATCGAATTATTGTTTAAATACATAGTTAAAGCGAATTTTTAAAGGTTTTATTGGTTGTTACCACAATAATAGCTTTTTAAATATAAAATCTAATTATTATTATTATTTCTTTAAGGGTGGCCTCTTAATTGATAATAAAACCAGGCTATTCTAATGAACTACCAATTATCTTTTGAGAGTTTCCGATATATAGACAACAACATTAAAATAAACAAACTCAACTTGTTGTAAAACACGTATATCTGTTCGACATCCATCAACTGTTATCAGAAACGGATCAGTCGTCGAGTAGCGGGACGGTTGAAACAAAATCACTATACATACATAAAGAAGAAAATGAAAACAAAAAAACAAAACTGTCGAGTGGGGAATCACCGATAACATCTCATTGAGAAAATATAGAAAGAACAAACCGCCCTCTGTCGTCTATGTGTGATTTAAGTATGCAACAGCTGTTGATGATGGACGATATAACAGTAGCAACAACTCTTAAAAAGATTTAATTATTTTTTAGTTTAAGAACAAAAAAGAAAAAATTTAATTTCCCCTCTACTTATTATACTTTACATTAATAACAAGACGGTCGTAATTAGTTTGATAAGAATACCGGCTCTGTTCTGTTAAAAGTGTTTTATAACGGGTTATGGTGGAGATAAGCTCGAACTGGAAATGGAAATGGACCTAGTCTTGTTTGATTTTTTTTTTCAATAAATTTGATTAACAGTTTGTCTGTTAAAATTCGCATTTTCAATAATAACTTTATAATATCGAAAACGATGCTCTATTGTGTATCAGATTATTTCGATTAATTCGAAGACCGATACATAGATGGCGCCGGTGTAAACCAACCAATTGATTGTGTATAATGTATAACACAATCAGTGAACGAAGCTTCCAAAGTGAGCGCTCTCTACATATCAGTTATTAGATGTTATACGTCATTACGTAGGAAATCTAGTTTGCCGACAAATGTTGCAATCAAATGAATATTTCTTGGAATGAGCAAAAATTTATGTCTTTTTAGAGATTGCCTCCTTACTTCCAGTGGGAGAGAGAACGAGTGTGCGAGAGATATAGAGCGACAAAGAGAGAGTCAGATAGACATAAAGACGGAAATGTAGGGAAGGAGAGAGAGAAAGAGAGAGCGGAAGATAGGGTGAGAGAGCGACAAGTCGAGAGACGGAAATGGAGAGTGTGAGAGAGTTTGAGACAGAGCGACTTGAAGCGATAGAGATCGAGAAAAAACGAGTTGAAGGTAGAAATAAAGACAAAGGAGTGAGATAAGAGAGATATGCAGTGGGAGATACATATTGATAGAGAGAGAGAGAGAGATAGAGTCAAAAAGGCACAGAGAGTGAGAGAGAGAGTCAGAAAGATGTAGACAAAAGAGAAGCCAAAAGTTGGATCAGAGGGAAAATTGTGTCTATTTGAAATATGGAAATGGAAAGCGGATGACAGATGGAGATATAGGGAAATAAATAGAAATGAATAAAGATAAAAAGTGGAGTAAAAGGTAGAAAGAGAAATTTGGAGAGATGGAGATGGAGTTGAGGAAAGAGAAAAGTGGAGATGGGAATTGAGAGACAGAACAAGAATTGTAGAAGGAGAGATAGAGTTGGAGAGTGCGATAGAGTATATTAGGGGGAGTGTGGAAATGGGAATAAGGAAAGAGGGAGAGATGTATGGAAGGATTGAGAATATACAAAAATTGATTGACGAAAGGAATAAAGAGTTAATTATTAAGGCTTTCGTGATCAAAATATATTTATTGTTAGTCAATTTTGTGGTTTTTGCTTGATTACTTTTTAGATTCTAATGAACTATCGCCATCTATTACATGTTTTCTATGTAGTTTTTTTTTTCTTTTTTCCTTTAAAATTATTGTAATCGTTAAACTGTCTTCTAGATAATGTTGAAAGTCTATATTCTATAGTTCATAAATCGAAATATACAACATTTCATAATTTTGCCATACCACAAATTAAACTCCATATAAATATACAAAAGCCATATAGACGAAATGATTTTAAAATATATAGATAGAACTCCGAACCTATTAACAAATACCACAAAACATATGTAGGTAGTTTGAGGTCGACAGTTACGGTCGATAAAACTAAATTAACCAGAAATAGAATAAACAAAAATTGCAACCACCATTTTTTTCTCGCAATTATTATCTATCTCAACTACATATTTTGAAATAAATATTGGTTGAATTTATGATAAAAGCAACAACAGGTGTGTTGTTATATTTTCCAAATTTTCATTAAAATAATGATGCGGAAGACAATCGAATATCTTTGTAATAAATAATAGAATCGGAAATAATTTGTGATTTTACTCATCCAAGATTTATTGCAAATATAAAGGAAATTCGTGGAAATTTATTATTTATTTGAATGGTGATTATTCAAATTCTCTGTATATATTTTTCTATATGTGGGGAAATTCTTGAAAAGCAAACAAATAACAATAAAACAATTGTTTTCTATTGGCTATATTGTGATCCTATGAAAGGCTATTGTCAAAGTTCGTATTTTATTTATATATGTGGATGCGATAGTGGTGCGGATAGTCCTTTAAAGATTTATACAACAATCCTTATCGATCGGTATCGATGTAATATGTTGGTAATGTCGCCGCCCCCGCATAAATTCTATCCCTGTCTCCCGGCCACTGTCAAAATGGTTTTTATTGTTTCTTTCGTTTCTATCATTATTTTCTTTTATTTCTCTATATATACAGGTTGATCAAAATTCAAAATTCGATTATTGTATACACCTGCTGTTCATATACTGCAAACAAAAGTCTTCTTCAATTTCCTGCCTTATGGTTAACGATCTTTAAAAAAAAAAATGACTCATAGCATTGTTAAAACAAATTTTGTCACATCAATTATAAAATTGAAACAATAACAATATTTATAATAACGGGGTTATTATAAATTTGAATTTAGTTTGGAATGATAAGAGACGAATTTATTTCAGCACGTTATAATAATAAAAATAAATAAAACTTTGTGGCTACCAAATTAAATTTGATGATTTAATTAAAATGAACAATAATATTTTTTTTAATTGCGATATTAAAGCGGTGTTCTTTTTCTATCATTTTATAAATTAAAACTCTATCAAGAGGGAAATTTCAGTCAAATCCAGACATCACATCAAAGGCATATAAGTTTGTTTTAGTTTTCCGAAACGAAAATAAACAAAACAACAAAACCAAATCATAGTTTGAGATGGGAATTTATTTTTTTTTTCGTATAAATAATAATCTACAGGATGTTTCAATTGAAAGTTTAAATATTTGTCAAGACTTGAAAGAAACAATCCAGAGGTGTTTTTTTTTCTTTTCTAAATCATTGGTTTTCGTTAATTTATAGATTTTTTTCTACCTTTTTACGGAAACAACCGGTATATCTGATTCTATTAAATTTAGAATCTAGAAAGTTGTTTTCAATTGATGATTTGGTGGAGTCTAGTTGGTAAATTTTCCGGTCCCAGGGAAGCAACAAAAAAAAAAGTAACTTCCCATAATAACTTGGGTTATCTCGTAAAGATGTCATAATTATTTACATGGTTGAAGGTTTTAAGGATGTTTGTGTAAAATGAGATACACCGCGACGCAGTTTAAATAACGACTGTTGTAGAAATTTGATATAAAATAGGGGATGTTTTTTTGTTTTTTGTTTTTTACCGTATAAGGTTAACAGTAGAGGAAGACAAAAAATTATTAAAAATTTAATTAAGTATAACTCGTCAATGTAAATTAATACGATTTTTATAATTAATAATTTTTTTCTCTCTAATATAATAAGGGTTGTGGTTTGTAGCCTAAACAAACACCCGAAATATGAGTAGACGACAGACAAGGAAAACCTAACAACAACAACAACAAGAATGTTTGCTGAAAGAATTATAAATATTTCCATTTATAATGAGAATGAGGCTCTTGGAGAGAGAGAGAGAGAGAGAGAAAAAAAATACAAATTATAGCTTTGTGTGGGTTAGGAAAGTCATTATTATGCAGTTTTTTAATTGACCAGCTTTTCAGGTAAATCTTTTTTGCTAACTTTTTGTCAATAAAATAGAGTGGTGGAGACACAAAAAAAAAATTGAATTGTCGAATGAACGTGAACAAAATCAAATTCAGCAGATTTACGATTTTCCTTCCATAACATGAGAAAGAATAATAGACTTACCATTTATTAAAAATAATCCATTAGATTAGATTAAAGTGATAGTCACTAAAAATTTCTATCGGATTTATTTAATAGAAAATAAAAAAAAAATCACTTATAATAAATATAGAATCACGTATAAATTTTTAATTTCGTTGATAGAATTTTTTTCTTGTACACCGCTATAACATACATGAAGCTTTACCACTGAAATACAACACACTGAAACGAAAGCTCGCCTATCCAATAGCAAGAAGTCCCTATCTGCCCCACCATCACGCACAAATCTATTCGGTGTCTCTTTCTTCTTCAACTCTCTCAATTCCACTATAGACTTTCGGTGCGCTCTAACAACAACATCAACCTGGACCAGGCCCATCCAATTCCTAAATGTCCTCCCCATATATGTAGACAACCACTACCTCTCTTCAACAACAACCATATGTTATATGGATGTCCCAATAGTTGTGTTATATGTAAATTCAACTACTACCATAATCAACCCCTTTTCTATTTACCAGAAAAAAAAACAAACAAAACAACAGGTAACATTAAATTAATAATGTGCATTCAATTTTATCGTCGGTGGTAGTCTTGTACTGCCCAATTGCTGTTACCTTGAATGGATCGATGTACTTATTATTACGAAAACAATAAGTATATATTTACTTTTTGATTTCTTTATTTAACTTTGAATGACTAATTTCCTTATCATAAATTTCCACAATTATCTATCTTTATACTTTATATAGAACATGATGAAATTATTATATCCGTTCCATATGTAGATTTTAAGAAATTCTTTATTGAAGAATAGAATCAACAAAGAAGTTTGTTGTTTGGAAATTTTCAGTTGTATTTCCGAAATTAACAACAACTGAAAAAAAACTAACACATGAAATGCTACTGTCATGTATTGTTAGAAGATTTATTGATAAAATGTCATAAATCCGAGCGTTGCGAATCAATTTTAAAAATTTACAACCTTAAAAATAGTAATAATAATAATAATGAAAAGGACAATGCTTTAAATTATGAATAGATGATTGAAATAGGTGGTCGTATAGCAAAGAAGGCTTTTATTGAAGTTATCAAAGTCCATTAAGAAAATAGAGGATAATTTTTGAATAACAAAAGCAAGATGGTTCTTCGTTGTACAATCCTTTTTATGGTTGTGCAACTTTCTCTATTGTTTGAAAATCCAAACATTTCTATATTTTTTTTTGCGTTTGTTTCTTCAAATATATAAGTACAACAAAGCTTCAAGTTATAGATGTAAGTTTACATCTGTCCATTTATAGCTTTGTCTCAAATTCGCATAAAACTTGATATAAAACATTTAAAGTTTCCAACAATACATCGATATTATACATATTTAAAGGAAGAGAGAGAGAGAGACTGAAAGGGAGTAGAATTGAATTGAAAAATGTGATAATAATGGTTAATGGTGGTTGGTCGGCAAAATTGGCCGTCTATATCGAATGGATTTTTTTTTTTTGGATGGTACGGTCCGTAAAATCTATTGTAGGACCATGTCCCGACATCATGTCACGCCTCTTGTAAAAATCCTCAACCATTTCCAACATTATCGGCTTCTATTCTTTTCTTTATGAAATAAATTAAAAGACCACCACCTCGCACTACCCTCGCTCTTAACATATTTAATGGTTCTTGGAAAAATTCTGTTTAATGATAAATATGGAAATTCTTGCAAATAACTTGTGATACAAATATAGAGAATGTTTGGAAGTTGTCTAAGAATGATTGATTGCTCATACTTCTTCTATTATTATTTGTTTTCTAGATTGATGATTTTAAAATTGTATTCCAGTAATTGACTTTTATCGAATTATAGCTGGTGATTCTATACGAAATCTAAATCCTGATCGTAATCTACTAGATTGGATAAAGATCGCGAATCTTTGGAACTAGTTACGAACCGTTTCTATTAGCTCTATTACTTTATGCGCTGGAATACATTTTCTAAAATTTGATAAGCAATGGCAATTGACGAATTTCACCTTGATATATCCAGTCGGATTTATATTTGAATCGAAAGTAAAATAGAAGTAGCAAACAAAACAAGAATACAAACATTTATTGATTGTTACATGATTTATTTGTTATATTGGACAATATCCTAAAGGCAACAACGACAACAACAACATATGACCTATTTTTCGGACAACAAAGTTTAGTATTATTTAACAACAAAAGTATAAAATGGTATTTATTTTATATAACAGATGTGATTTTACGATATACGAGTCAAACCCTTCAAATAAATTTATTTGTTGAATATATTCACAATATTACCCTATACATATAACCTTTCTATTTATTATATTGAATAGATACAGGAGATTAGTTTTGTTGGATAATACTACAATATATCCTAAGTAGAGAACGTACTCATAACAACATTATACGACTATACTACTAGAACATTTGTCATCTTTTCAGTTTACACTCTGTTGCTAAACTACCCTCATATTATAGATAAAATTTAATGATTGTTGAGTTTTTATAAAAGAAACAAAATACCGAAATAAATTTTAAAAAAATTGCAGGTGAATATTACAGTAAAGTCGTAAATATATACAACTGAAGGGACTAATTTATGTTCATGATTTCCACTATGAACGATAGTTGGGTCCAAAATATTAGGGCCTTGTCTAAATAGGCAACATATTTTCAATTTGTTAGTGAACCAGACTCCCTGTGGACTTTCACCCCGGCATATCTCTACCTATAGTCGTTTGTTTCCATCTATAAAAAGCTAGATCTATAGACCGTATATATATATACACTTAAATATATTCCCACCTCTAATATAGAGAAAAACAAAATACAAATACTTAATGATGTGGTGTAGTAGAAAATTGCATTTCTTTCCTCTGTTTTGTTTTGTGTCATACCTGCAAGGGCCTATAATGCAATATAGTCAATATACTACCATGTTTACATAGATAGATAAGGGTCGTTATATTTCCTAGAAGGGATATTCTATTATTATTATTATTATTTTCACAGTACGATGCATTTTTGTAGTCTTATAAAAACCAAACTAAACCGATTAGATTATGTTGCTTTCTTTTATTATTAAGCATGAGGGGTTATATTGGTGTTGACTTAGGGAATACCTCCAAAGGGACCACATATGAGCCATCTAACTTCCAACACATGGGACCACTAGGATAAGGGATTCAACGATGACTCATTGCAAATAATCAATTATATAGTTTAAAAATTCAGAAAGTATTGACAGTTTCTGTTTTGTCTTTAATGAAATTACAAGTGAAATTCTTGCACTTTTAAAGGACCACGATGCAAAACGTCCGCGCATGGTCACCATGGTAGCTTTTCTATTTCTCTCATCCAATACTTTGATGACTGAGATTTGACAAAAAAAATGGTAATCTCCACAAGATTTTCTTTCACATTATATTTTTATTTTTATCTCGGTACGATTAGCAGCGTAGTCATTTCAAGACGAAACTAGCTATCCAAGAAAACTTCTAATTCATATGATAGTTGTATTTCTATGGGTGGTTCTTGGTTTGGAATACACTATGCTTATCTGTATATTGTCTCGACTCAATAAAACTATTTCCTCTTTGTAGATTCCAGTTCTAGTTATCAATTTATTGTTAAATAAACAGTTCAACGACTGTGGCCGGCAACTATACTATTTAAAAAAAAAAAAAAAGAACAAAGTCTCTAAACTCTAAACAATCTTAAAATACATTAACCATTAACTGTAAAATGTGGAAAATTATCACCACATTATCAATTATCTAAAATTCGGCGCCTAACTGTATTTACTCATATAATAATAATTATTATCACCATAAAGACCAAACTCTACTTGTAATTCCAGACTATAATAATAACGAATCATAGCTATATTATGATGATTTTTTCTGTCTCTTCGTCTTTGTCTTCACGGTTATGCTGAAAGTTAATACCCTCCAGGGGGTTGGTTGTGTATAGAAGAGGGTCAAGTTTGTGCAGCACCCTGTCCACACCACGGCTGGATACCATAATCTTGCACT
>JAZBGX010000029.1:51101-76137 GCA_037414775.1 Zonitis immaculata
ATACAGTTATTGGCTTTCTCTCATCCTTATATTATGCCAGGTTGCTCTTCACCTTTTCAAATAAATCTCAACTGTCTAAAACACAGAAAAATACAATATATTGGTATGTTTTTTTTTTTTGTATTTTTCAAGGGTGCAACACAACATCAAACAAACGTATTTTTCACTACACTTCAATTTGATTTAATAATCGTAAAAAAAATGGAGCTTTTTTTTGTTCTTTCTGTACAAATATTTGATTTTTTTTTTTATTCTAAAAGTAGAAAAAAAAACACACCAAGATTTTACCTGTGCAAAACAGACCAACGATGATGATGTCGATGGTGGTGGTAGATTTTATTGATCGGTTAGTTGGGTGCGTTCCAGAAGTCTATAAGGTAGATTTTAAACTCTCATAAAACTGAAAGAATCCAGGTCGGTCGGACTATATATATATAGGGATGGTCCACCAGTGGCTTTCCTGATCTTGCAACTCTAGCTCTAGTGGGTGCAAAAAAACGATTCTTCAAACATTAGATTTATTCTCTCTCTACTAGAGCTAGATTTCCTACAAAACCAGGAAAGCCTCTGGTAGACCAGCCTGTATATAGAGGATTTCACTTGAAGATCCAGAAATCTTTTCTATACCACAAACCTAAATAAAATAATAATAATAGAAGGAGAAGAACAAATAACAAAAAAAAAAAACGGTCCTATCCAAATAAGGTATTGGTTTATTACAGTTATGTATATATATATTTAAATATTAGATGTTATATATAGTAATACGATATTGTGTGATGTTGCGATAACCATCAAGTATCGAGTTTATTTATACGGTGGCTGAAAAACTTTAAGACCTCTGTCTGTCGTAATATCAATTGATTGACAGTTAAAGTACATATTCTATATAGCAGGATTGTAAAGTCTAGAGATTCATACGACTAGAATTTTTTCTAAAAAAAAAACAATTTTTTAAGACAGGAAACATTTTACTAACCCTTTGTCATAAACAACAAGAAAAACGAGTGTAGTTTTTCGTAGAAAATTTTTTTTTTACAGATATGTTTTCAATTAGATACGCATCGTAGAGAGATTCTCCTGTATGTTTTTTTTTTCAATTTTTCAATTACTACACGATATTTGTGTGAAGATTTCTATACGGATAACACCCCAATAGTTGATGACATATGGTTCTCTATCTATCTATACGACAATCCAAGAATAAATCCAACCGAAATTTCAACAACATTAATCTTGTTGTTATCTCGAAACAACAAACAAACAAAACAAAAAAATGTAGTAGTTAATTAATATTATAAGAAACAAAATAAAAAAAAAACCAAAAACAATTAGTCAATACATGATGTAATCTATTTGATCATTTAATGGATTTAATACGAATTGTGTGAATCTCCAATTGAATCTATGATTATATATATTTTCGAAAATGGGAATTCACTATACAACAATAGAGGCGATTAGTGGTGGCTGACTCAGCTGTTTAAAAGACCATACACTCGCTATACAATGGTCTGACTTTTTTTACATCTCGTTTTTTTTTTTTATCTGTGTTAATCAGACAAATTGAGTTAATAATCGTGTATGGACGAATGAAAGATGGCCGGATTTCAAAATCAAATTAGTCAAATTGGATGTGAAAAGAAAAATTATAATGAATTCAATTTAGTTAGGTTTTTTTTTGTTTTAAAAAGATATTTTTATTTTCATCCGGATTATAGTTGCGAGAATATTTTCACAATGAACCATTCTCAAAATTACTGAGCTTGTTTAGAAGAGAGATTTCTTTAAAAGCGAATTTTACAGTTAAACCTCTCATGGACGGACAGCTAAAAGCATATTTCGAGCATCTTAGAACGCTCCTAGAGAACGATTGAAATGTACAATAGGAGTAGTTTGTATCATTTTTGTAAAACAGGAAATTTCAGGTCTACAACGTTTAAGTAAGCTTGGTTCAGCTATGGCCACTCAAATGATTATCCAGCTTGACCCCCTACTGTTCAACTGAGCCTAGGCTATATCGATGGTTATATATAGGGTTCTTCCAACACTGGGTAGCTTAACTTCAGCGCTCTGATGGATTTGCAAGCCATCCTTAGCCATTCATATGATTATCTAAGCTAGCAAAGTTTCATCCAATCCTGGATAGCTCAGCTGTGGTCATTGTAATGGTAACCTAAGCTCGGTCTAGCACTTATGTTTAGTGTCTTGTAACATATATGATCCTCCCCATTTTTAGCAAAAAAATCATATTACAGTTAAACTTCACTTGACCGGGGAGACGACCGTACGGCAAAGATACTCCGCTTAGAGACATTTATCTCTGGAATCAATGTTAATCATAGTATTTATCTATAAGACTCCGCTTTATAGCGGGTCTGTTCAATAGAGGCTCTACCTTATGGAAGCAGTTCGGGAAATTATGAAGTATCCAATCATATGCTTGATAAAGGAGATTTTACTGTATTTTGATTAATTTTATTATATCATGTTAACTACCCTTGATGTTTGATTTATTTTCTTGGAAATTGCCACGTCGACAATAATCGGGATAGAAACAAGCAATATTGGAATTACAAACATTTGATTGATAATTGAAATTCGTTTTTGTGGAATTTTAGAGTCATCGACTCTGGCCACCTGTTATCAACCATCTACAATCACCTTACCATTGAAGGTGTCCGTTAAGAGAAGTTCTACTGTAGTTTTCAGAACGTATCAAAATCTAATCGAACTGATTTTTAATTTTCACATAGTTACTGTAGAAAAAAACTTTCAATTTAACAGGCGTTTTCGTGGAAAATTAACCAAATTCAAGGTTTATGGATTGATTTTTGACTTTAATTAAAATTTGCAAGGAAAAAAATAATGTTATTTCTATTGAATTTCCATTATATGAGTCGTTTTTTGTTCTGATTGTGAGATAAATTAGAGATTTGCATGTTAACGTTTCATAGTTATTATTATTTTTTTCTAATAAATTGTATTTGCATAATTTGAAATTAATAATTTCATTTGACATGTTTTGATTTCTTTTTTCTATAACATTATATATGGAATTTTCATAGCATAAATGTCACGTGAAAATGTCATACGTAATATAACGATAATCTCACTGTTGGAATAATTTTCTATATAGAATAAAAAATAAAACAGAAAATTCTTTTGTTCATAAAACGTTATACTGTATGGAATAGTTGAAATTTTCATTTAGAGAGAATATTTAGAAATTCTCTCGTATATTGTGTATGCGGTTTTTTGCTAAAATATTTCGAATATTTTTTTTTTTGCATAAATATTCAGGTATTTTAGGGTTGTGTAATATTTTGACGTTATATTTGATGATGTTCCGATTAAGTTGTTGGGCCTAACAACAATCAAATGCACATGTCACCCCTGTTGATACGAAATCTCATAATAATCCCACCATCTATATCTAATCCATGAATTTCCCAAAGGACATCTGTGCAATTGATCCCCATTTCAACTATTTCAACGTTTGAATATTAGCGTTTTGTTTGATTCCACTATACAACCACGACCAACTCTCGCTCTCTCTCGCTATATAATATTTTAGAGACAACGTATATTATCAAAGTCACCCTATTTATTTCTATTTTAAAAATAAATCAATCTACAACTGTCGGCATGATTTTTTTTATTTTTTTGGTATATAATTGCAGTGAATAAAACGATATAATATAGGCTTTTGAATAGTTCGTTTTTATTATAATAAAAATCTATTGTCGACATTTTCTGCGTCAGTTAGAAATAAAAACTACCGATACACATTTATTATAGGGATTATAGGGACTATTGTTGGGCACTCTTGGAGGTCGGATTAATGTCGAGCCAATTTTTTAAATGTTCTTTATTCAACAAACGGTACTCGAAAATCTAAATTGACGTGTGCGAGTTTGCCCTCTCTACCATTGTTTCATTGTTGTTGTATATAACACAATAAAATATATTGGGTTGTTCGAAAAATTCTTATCGATACTAGTTCTATAGAAGCTTCAAGTTTGCTAGAACATTCTTGAAACTTTCTCCGGGGAAATGTTTAAAAAAAACTTGCACTCAGATTCATATAAACCTCAATTTCGATAGAGCTAATTTATTACGAGTGACTACGAGGAGGTACTGCAAGAGGCGCAGCCTATGTAAGGTATTCAAAAAAGCTTTAATTATACACTATAAAATCGATAATTGGATTGATTGCTTTCGTCGAGGAGGTACAAGCTTCGAAGACGGACCGACGACAGTCGACAATAACGCTTTTCCCTGTGGTGCTTAGAAGTAAAACTGGACGTTTCTTCTCACCGTGGATCGAAGACTCTTACATCGGCTAGATTGGAAAACAATACCCTATTCACCATATTCTCCAGATCTTGCTCCAAGTGATTACTATCTTTTTTGGTTTTAAAATATTGTTTACGATCGAAACAATCCAATAAAATTAGAATATAATTTTAATCGAAATTCCATCGATTTTTATTTTGAACGAGCGTATTTTTGGAAATGATGCGGTTTTAGTTTACTCATAAGTAAATCCAAATGATTTATTATTATTATTATTATCATCATTATTATTGAAATATTTAATGTTTAAAGGGAATAATTTCAATTATATATGAATTATATGAGCATCAGGTGTTCAGACAATGTTCATGGTAAGTCTAGTTTAGTCTTTGGGAAAGCAGGATTTACTATATTATAATCCTCTGGCTTGAATATATCCCGCGGGAACATCTAAAACACTTCTCTCTCTCTCTCTCTCTTTGTATCTCTTCCACAATAAAATACACCACTACACATTCAAACATTTCACATTTACATACAACCACATATATATTATATGACAAATACAATCGTAATTCAATCCAATAATTTAAAGCCGATAGAAATTTCACTTGACGAGGGACTACTAATCAGGCCTCTACTCGACTTTAGATAGTTATAGGCGCGCAATGGTAAACATTTTGAATATGCCGCACTCGTGTTTATTCAAATCGAATTTTAACTAATTAGATAACTAATTATTGGATTTGTGTTTTAGCTATCTATCTACATACATCTACCTATATCTATATATATATATAGATCGGTAAAGATGAAGATAATTCAATTTTAATTGATAAAAATGATTGCGTAATGATTTTGGAATATGACAATCATCGTTTTGTTGTGTTGTTGTTATCTCTAAAAAAAGAATTTTATTAATAAATAAATAAATATTTTTTTTTTTAAAGGATTATAGATGGATTTATTTTATAAACAAAATCACCGTTGTTTTTAATGTTACAGTCTGAAAACATGTGGTCTCCCTAATAAATCTTCAGTCGAGCTCGCTATTAAAAAATATATGTAATATTTATATGTATATATTAGAATAATAATCTGTAGTTATATTTTTTCAGTATCTCAAATTTCAGTTTGTTTATACTGAAATCTGGAAAAAAAACAAACCAAAACAAAAGTTACTATAAGTACCGATCTGCAGCGAAAATTATTATGTACCTCAGGTTGGTTTTTTTTTTTTGGGAGTCACAAATATTGTTGGTAGATTATTTCAGAAAAAGATAAGATCATTAGTCCATAGGCTTATGAATGATCGCCGATTGAGAAAAAAAAATCGGCAATGAAAATTTTTAATTACCAACAATCTGGCATGGATATAAAGATGATGATGAGCTATTTTGAATAAAGATAATTTCCATATAGAATTCCTGATTCGAGAACAAGTCATAAACAAAATAATTATTCGATTATTATCTATATAACATAATAAAATTGGGAGCAACATAGTAAATCTCATTTATAAAAAATAAGAAAAAAATTCGACATTAATAACCCATATCCATATTATATTATTAATGAATAAACTTTTATAACAACAATTCTTTATCATTTAATGATCTAAAAAGTAATAATTAAAAGAATAAAAAAATTGAATCATTAAAATGTTTCATTATTTTACAATAAATATTTTAATTTAATGGATTATAATAATAATAGTTTTGTGTATTGTGTAGGTATTTACATGGTGATAAATAAAACGTTATATTACAAAAACAACAACAACATGAATTTCAGTTTGAATCGACATAATTGATTGTTTAGTTTAGGAAAATTTACTGAAATAGCCAATGTTCAACACAACATACCGAACGATTATTGTCGGTCCAAATGGGCGGGGGCAACAACAACAACAATATAAATTCCCATTGAAATAATTCAACTTATCTTCGAAATCAATATTAAGAATTATTACAACAACACTCAATAAAATAGTTAATCGAAAACAAAAAAATTGTATTAATAGAAAAACGATCATTAATCAATCTTGGTATTGACAAAAAAAAAATTATACCGTCCCAAAGTAGCCAATTATTAAATACCTCCCACTATTTTTTTCATTATAGCACACTGTATCATAATGGAATCTATTATAGAACAGTGCATCATAATAGAACTAGTTCCCACAGTAATAATAATAATAGAAGATTGAATCTGTTTTACCAACTGATGGGATGGTTTCTCGAAACATATAACAGATTGAAATTTTTTGATACAGTTTTAACAGGTCGCTGTCATTTTGGGCAGTGATAAAATAAATTTTTTATGCGTCCACAGTTTGCATTTTGTGCACTGAAACTATTGCTCGATAGCTTTGTTGTTTGACCAAAATTACATTAATAATCATCACTTATTCTTGCAACTATTTGGTTTGGTTTTCTCAATTTTTTATTGACTGCTAATATGCTTACTTGCAGTCAAAACTGTTTTAGTCCTTTTCCTTCGATTTGAAGTTATTTTCTTAGCTGGAGCCTTTAGGTGTCGGACAATACAATGGTGAAGGAGTTACTGTACTAGTTCCAGGAGTTAGAAATGGAGTTCTACACGACCCGGGTGTGGAACATGGTTGGTTGTTTTTCGGCCTTTGCTATTTCCAGCTTAAACTTTGGTAAACATTTTTTCAGACAGAAATATTCGATGGCGACTCGGACTCCGTTTTTTACGAATTTCGTATTACTCCTGTATTTATTCGTATTCGATTATCATTGCTTTTGGATTGCAACCCTCGTAAGACTATCAATAGATGCACTTGCACGTTTCTTTTTCTATTTCGTGACAATATTATAATAATTAATCTTTGAATATAATAGTTACTAATTGTACAAATCTCCTATTAGTATTCAAACAGAATATAACGGGACAACCTACGATGGTAACAAAATAATTTATGTTGTTTGAAGAAAGTTATCTATCATATAAATTCATAAATGGTGGAGAATGAAACAATTCGTCATTCTAACAGATGCTACTTTCAAAGCCCTAACCAATTAAATGTTAGATTTGAAAACCATTATTATTATTTCTGGGAGGCTATATGGTTGGTTAGGGAATTATTTATTATTTTTTTTTGTTTTTGTTTTGTTTATATTAATTGGGCCTTTTAGTTGATAGATAAAAATCATAATCTTTTCAATATATTTATAATTAAAATATAGCTTTAGGGTTTATCTATTTCTATATGAAAGCAATAATAATAATGATGATAATGATTAGTTTGGAATAATATCCAAACGATTGGTTATATTATTCACAATATAAACGCCCTATTTGCCGTTGATTAATGGTTTATACAGGTTGCTTTACATCGACCTGTCCATATATCAAATTGGACCAGTATCCGATATATGGTATTAAACTGTTCCCAATTCTCCCTTGAAAACACATTACATATATAGATATACATTACATAGATATAAACCCATTTCAATTAAACTTGCCAAAGCTATATATAGCTATACTTACGGTCTCTATGGATATTATGCAGTTTCCAAAGATTCATTAATCAGAAAATCATAGAAACTTAGTCGAATGATTCATTTGAAATTATGATGATTTTTCCTCCACCTATCTACATTCACAAACTAAAAATAACTAATGCATTATTGATTCAGGCATGGTTATTATTTTCAATTTTCAGTCATTCAAATAATAATTATATACCAATATAGTCCCTATTCAAAATTCCATAAATATTCATCCCGAATGCGGTGATGATGACGATGATCATTTATCAAAATGACATTTTTTTCTTTCTTTTTTCGGAGCAAGAAAAGCTAGATTTTTGTATATTTTAATGTTAATTACTGAAGGTATAGATATATATTTTGGTGCGAGTCCCTAAATGTTGACATTATCACACAGTTTGCACAGAGTTCTTCTATTCTATATTATCATTAACATTGTATCGCTGTCTCTCTCTTATATACATAGTATTTATATTTATAGTAGAGAGTAACTAATGAATACGCATTTAAATTTATCTCTATAAACACGCATATTTATTATTATAGGAAAAACCCTTTCGATGATTAATGGTCCTAAGAATAATATTGAATAACCTAAAGTTCATAAATTTAAATTTAATTACCGTGAAATTAGTTCTATATATTGTGGGATTTTTCGTGAAAATTAATTGATTCTCTTTTTTCTTCTTCCCTATTATAGCTGATGATGGAGGTATACTACTACTCACATTGGACCTCCTAGCAAGCTCTAAGTACACAACTGTACTATAATTTTCTTCCGTAATTCTCCGGTTTTTCCAGAGAGTACATCATCGATCAAACTAAAATAAAATGCCTTAAGCCACTTCGTGTGCTCTGTCCGATTACTTACAGTGTACATATTATTCGCGTCGTTTTGGTGCCAAGCATCTAAGAAATGTCAATTTTGAGCGGAAGCTTGTGTAGGGCGGACACTAACCGCTGCTCTATAGGTGCTCGCCGTAGAAAGGTTTTACTGTATAGGTATTGATATTTCAACAAAAACCAAAATGAGATACAGAATATATAGGCTTATTATTGTATTATAGGGACTTATATTCGAAATTGCGCGTGGTTGTATTATACATATATATTTAGGTATTTTGTAATTTGTGGGTGTTTTGTTATATTCAACAAATTGATTTTATGACAAGCGAAGTGGGACTTGATACAATAAAGCCAATGATATTTCTTATGTTAGATATATGAATTTTCTATAAATATAAACCAAAAGATATTTGAAACGTTGGCGAATTTCAATTAAAAATATGTGCTACAATCAATATTATTACAATTTATACGGAAGACTGCACCTCTAAATTCTTCAGAAATATTTCTTTTATTAAAAAAATAAAATAGTCGAATAAAATTAATAACGAATCCAGGTGGTTATATAATAGAATATTAAAATGGAGTTGTATTTTATTTAGGAATAAAATACACATTGTTGTTATAATATTTGGCTTAGAATTAGAAATATAATGGTTGTCTAAAAAATGATTGATCTCCATTTTTAATAATAATAATAGTGAAGCAAATTGAACAGAAATTTTGAATATAAGAATGCACACGACTATAGTATATACTGCGAATCACCAGACTTTAGTCTATATAATTCAACAACCTACTCCTTTGTGATAAAATGAGCTTTAATTAGATGACTTATATATAAATTTTATATGCAATTTTCTTTTTCGAATGGCAAAATATAAAACGGACATTTATAATTGAAATCATCAAGTGGCTGTTTCAATTTCTCATTGTTAATAATAACCAGATCTTGGCAACTAATTAATTGATACAACAATCTGTGCAACGACTAATTCGAGTAAATTCAGACATAATCTCGTTATGTTAACCTAGTAAATTAGACTATATATATATATAGTATACGTATATATAAGATAAATTTCATACATAGGGAAACTTGTTGTAAATGACAACCGTCTCTAATCGATTTAACGCTGTCGCCGTACAAGTGCCCCATTAGACGCAGCCTCTGCCATCGGCATCTGCTCACCCAAAATGAGATATGCCTATGGAATTAATTACAGTTAATAATCAATTTATACCTCTCTCTTACAGTCTATATATTATATGCCTTTGTTAATGCATCAGGTGTAAATTAATTTTTTTTATTGTTAGAAAAAAAAAAGTTGATTCGATCATCCCTCACGTTTCTTTTGTGTTGTTGAAATTCAATTATATCTATAAAAAATTTATTACAATATGACCTAAATTAAAAAAAAAAAAACGTGACTTATTTATGTATAAAGTCGAGATGATGATATATAGGGACTGGGATGATCTAGAGAGTGGATCACACGAATTCAGTTGTCGATTAAATAATAATAGAAGCATTGTTCGGATTGAGACAGGTCGGCTTTTGACGTTCAAGGGTTGGAATAGAAAGGGTATAATAGTTATACATATTTGATTCGAGCATTGGGGTCGTATATATATTATATAACTACGGTCGATGTTCCCATTCAATAGATGACAGAGAGTGTGGAGATTAAACGACATGGATTTGTGCGTGGGAAAAATACGACATCGCATTTATTATTTTTATTATTGAAATCGACCTTTTGTTTCTACTTCAAATAAAAATAATAATAGGTGGAATAAGAAAATCTATAAAGTTTCAGTTGTTGTTGCAGAAGGCTAATCAATATCGCTACTGTACCAAGTACGGGGCCCTTCTCGCCCATCGTTCTTCATTGCTATAGCGTTTGCGCATTACAACCAATCCAACTCAATATATCACCTGTCTGTATATATACAACCGTCGAAAAATGATACAATACGCACTTATAGATATAGATAAAATTTGTTTTTACTATAAATAGATAGTTATATGTAAATGTCCATTTTCTCTCTAGAAACAAAAAAAAAATTATCGTCAATTTAAGGTGATTGATGATAGTCATTTGAAATGCACGACTTTTGTTTCCCTTAAGAAGGGGGAGACACAAAAACTTGACAGTCACATACGAGGAAGATGTAAGAACAAAACTACAAATAAAAAAATAAAAAATGTGGAGACACAAGAAGAGGGTCATCATTTTATTTTAGTTTTAAAAGCTCACCCGTGGTGTCGACATTGGTCACATTCAAAAACAAGGCAACGAACAAGTGTTGGATGTCAGACCTGATTTACTCTCTAGGGTTCTTTAGACTATATAGGCAACGATCAATTCCGACCAATTCCTGACCAAACACAGATAAAGCCACACTATACTAACTGAACTTGGGAAATGGAAGCAAGCACGCACACTGTGCGATCTCTGACACTTTACTTATAGTTGGGAATTATATTTAAAATTTAAATAAATAAATACATACTGTGATTGTGAGTTGTGCAATTTATGGATTGAACGTTGAAAATTATTGTCGGCAAAGATAATGAAATAGAGTTTCGTAGAATATTCACGATGCTCTATTGTTATTAACAAAATTGAACATGTTGATAAAATGATGACTAAAAGGACCAGTTAGAGACAATTATTATAATTGAGCGAATAATTTAACAAGGTTATATATTATTGTCTCGTTATTCCAAACTTTGAACGAGAGATACAATTTTGTTAACGATTAGAAAAAAAAAGAAAATAGAAATTTTAATATTTGAGCTTTGAAATGTTTGATTATAGAAATTCGATATGGTCGATTTGTTATTTTCTTTAAAAATTTATATGAAAGAAAATTATATCGGACTTCTTATATTCAACTATAAGTTATAATCATGAACCGACTCTATATATATATATATATATATAGCAGACATTTTGTTATTTAATTATTAAGAAGTAACTATCGACAATCAACAAATTTCCCATGGGGGTGATTAGCCACCGAAGCGCTTTGCTATATCAAATATGCGGCCGTCTCCGCCTTAGCCACTACTATCTGAATTGGTGAATAATATAAATTCAACATTTAGAACAATACAGATATTTTTACAATACACAATTGGATTTTTTTGTTTTAATTCTGTGATCGTAGATGTCTAAAAAAAAGTAGCAGTCGGAGAGTAGGAAAAACGAAATCAGAGCCTTCGAAAAATACTTCTACCTGGAGAAAAAGTCTACCAAACACATACATGCTGATTTGGTGGAAACATTGGGGGATTTTGCAGGTTTCCACTCTACAGTTGTAGTCAGATTTTCCATTAAAAAAAACAACGGAAACCGTTGACGCCTCACACCGGTGAAAACGTAAAAGATCTAGATTTAGCTGACCATCACATATTAAGCTGAGATCACTGAGCTCGCGTACCGCAATGTTGAGGGGATCCTCAGCGACGAACTTTACATGAACAAGACGTTCGCAGGTTGAGTATCTAGATGACACGGCATTATTGTACCAGACTACCACCAAAGCTGGACCAATACTATAGCTATAAAAACTAGCTGGATAACTACAGCATTGTTCCAAGACTGGGTAACTGCAAGAATGACCGGGACTATAGGTTACCCAGTCTTGGCCTAAACTTGGTACGCCGCAGTTCGGCGTCCCAGTTTTGGTTTTGTCGTTTAATTCTGAGGGCTTTTGTACGGGAAGGAGTAGCATAGGGGCAAGAAATTTAAAGACAATAGCTTCTTGCTCTAGATAAGAGATGGACCAGGTATATCGATTTGTTAGAAGACCGCTTTGAGAAATAGTGTTACTTTCGAATTTTAGGCAATTTTGAAGGAAATGTAAGACAAAGAAAATTAGCTATAAAATTTCCAAAGAAAAATTGAATCTTAGCTCAAATTTCAAAGTTTTTCCGTATGTTTCTCATATTTTTTCTTTCTGAAATTCCATTTTATTATTCGACCAGAATATTTTTATTACAAAATTTGATCCTAAATGAAATAAAATGGTTCCAACTGCCTGCATGTTCCAACATTTTTCAACTGAATTTTCACGAATGTAATAAAATTTCGAATTCTATTTTAAAGACTCTAATAAAAGTTTCATTAATTAACAATTGAAATTTTATTAAATTCGTGAAAATTCAGTTGAAAAATGTTGAGAATTTAGTTTATTAAAAGATAAAAACAGTGAATATTGAAATGAGAAATGGAAATAATTAAAAAATTTGAAGAAAATTCTAAACAGGGAATCCTAATTTTCTTTATGGAAAATTGTAATTAAAGACAATTTCGTCTATAAAACGGTCGAGGGAAAGTTTAAAGATTTTACTCAAGGATTTTTCCTCTAAAGTTTGTTAGAAAAACTGGTCTTTTTTAAAGAATTAAATTTTTAATTAATTGTCCGAACGTTCCAATTGAAATTCTGAAGGATTACGATTGTTTTTAGTGCGGTCTCATTTGTTCCGTATTAATTTTCCGTGAGCGATGTTCATAAATTTTAATCAAAATTTTCCCTTGGAATTTCCAGAATGTTCAAAAAATTAAAGATTTTTATTTTAATGCAACTGGGAGTGTTTTCGTCAAGTAAATAATATTCTCTTAGCTTTTTGAATATTTTATATTTGTAAATGTATATAGTATGAAAATTTAGAATATATATGTGTTGTCTTATAGTTCCAACGTATATGACCTGTAAAGTGCATCGTCAACGTTGTGGAAACAGACGCATTACATGCAACCACAAAACCGCAACACTATGCAACAACAACAACAACAACAACAACAACAAAACAGGCCCATCTCTCTCCACATGTCTCAAAACCCAACCATACATCACAAACGATCGCATAACAACCACACACGCACACACTAACTAACACTAATACTAACACACCCTGCGGTGCCACCATAAAAATACCATCCAAGCCAATTAAAGTCAACCTATAGCACACGATCAAGATCGCTACAATATTTATCGACCAAATAATAATACACACAATAACAATACGACCAAAAAAATTTTCGAAAAATGATACGACCATATAGAAAATTGTCCTTTATATAAATATTTGAATTTATTAGAACATTTCCCATTTATAATAATAACAATCTAGCTGACATTAGATTTATTTTAAACTATAAAATAAATTGCAGCGAACTATTTACTAGGTCACGAACATAAAATTTATTCCTATTTTCTATTTTATTTATTCAGAGGAAGATCCATCATTTTATTTTATTATTATACAGTCACATTCGAACAATATAAACTAATTTCAATAATAATAATAATAAAATTAGTAATGATGGATATTAATAATTCAATAAATTATCGATTCTCTGTTGTTGGTTGGTTTTATATATTTTCGAATATCATTATTATAACAACAATTTGACCGTAGTCGCAGCGATGGAAATTTCACAATTTCCGCCAATTTAATTGGTAACTGAACTAAACCAGTACCTATCCGATTTTATATTATTAGTATCAGGTGAAATAATCCGTTAATAGATTGAATAATTATCGAAACTTGTTTTAATTGGTATACGCCTCTGATCGATTATTGCCACGTCATCATTATTATATTCAGTAAAAAAAAAATTAATAGAAAAAATTGAATAATTGATGATTATAGTAACAATAACAATAGTCATTTCCATAATGACAGTATTGATGTTTGTCCATTTCAACCCCAACCGTCTATAGGTTTTATATAAAAGTAAGCCCTCAATATACCGGTATATATATATATACCGGGTGGTCCATACAATTGACATATGTGATTAATATTATCATTAATTATTGCATTATTATGGCGGAGGCGCTACCAGTAAATCCTCAATTTTCTACGAATGATGCCTTTGTACGAGCCCAAGAGTGAACAAATAGGTACTCGATGTGGCTCTAGAGGAATGGTTGTCTGGCTTATTAGACAGGAGAAATATTCCATTCGATGGAAGTATAGTGGACATATAGTCGATTTTTCTTGTGTTACCATCTCAAACTGAAAAATGTTAGAGTGCTTCCCGAAATTTGCAATACCTTATTCTTTTGGGAATATTTGACTGTGTCAGTTTGAATGGACCACCCGGTATATATACTTCTAGAGACATAAAGTTTGTATGTTGCCAACAACCGAATTTATTGGGATTATTGCAGCATATACTCAACATTGTTTGGCTAAAATGCACCTGAGTCCTTTATAGATTTATTTATAAGTGCACTTGTATTATTGATTGTAGAGGTCGTTAGTACGCCCTTATATCGGTATAGCTTTAGGAGAATAGAGAAAAGTTTCCAATAATATCGAACTTTTTATTATATGACAAGCTAAACAATAAAATGAACCAACCAAAAAAAAAATATTTCAATATAATAACGGAAGGGGGTTGGGAATTTTCCAAGATCGTAAACAACGCAGATG
Organism: Zonitis immaculata; assembly: GCA_037414775.1. Classification (NCBI taxonomy): domain Eukaryota; kingdom Metazoa; phylum Arthropoda; class Insecta; order Coleoptera; family Meloidae; genus Zonitis; species Zonitis immaculata. The sequence goes on from JAZBGX010000029.1 coordinate 66,225, forward strand.
ACATTTATTATGAATATGGGAAACAAAAAAAAAAAAAAAAAAGAAACAAAAATTGAATAATATTAATAATTTTTTTTGCTGTGTTCTTTCGATATAATAATGGCGAATTAATCTTAGTTTGAAATCGGAGAGTGTTCCATTTTGAGTGAATTAAGCCACTGTTCAATTGGCCAATCAATAAATCCTCGGGGATGATTAATGAAAAGTAAACAGACGTTCGTATGCGCTCTGCTTGTCAAAAACAAACTGTTTACTTTAAGACGGTCTATTAATCATCACTATTAATTTTATTTACAATTTCTATAAAAATTCTAAAGAAAAATTTATATTTATAGTGGAGCTGTTTTTTTGATTTTTTACAACTGAATTTTTCGATATTTTTGTCCGAAATATTAAATGTACATAGGCGTTGTTGTTATTATTGTTGTCGACATCATCAAAATTATGTTGCAAATAATATTCGCGGGATGTACCAAGTTGAATTTTAATTGGCAATTATTTCAGGCGACTTGACTAATTGAGTGAATTTTATCCATAGCTAAAGTCCCTATTTTGAATTTTGGGGGCTTGCTTTGTATTGTTACTACTACTACTACTACAACTACAACTGATGCTACTACTAATTCAACGTCTTATGAATTTCGTCGAATTCATTATATATAGGAGATAAAGACGGAGAATTGTTGTTGCCAGCTTCTTCTTCTTCTTCTTCTTCTTCTTTCTTGTAATTTAATTAGAAAGTGTCGCAACAATAACACGTTATGTTGAGATTTCGAAAGTTGAAACTGAAAATATTGCACAACTTCCAAAACAATTATACAGGGCGTATCAAAGTAATTGGCCAACAATCACTCAGAAATAACAATGCCTGAGTGTTTTCGAATAAGCAATGAAATATTTTTCAAGTAACAGTCGAACAACGTTCTAAATATAGAAATTGAGCAATCGTCCGGGTACACCCGGTATATTCTGTATTTTAACAATAAGATCTAAAATCTATATACGTATATACATACACTCAGCTCGTTTAATGGGCTAAAGAATGTAGCACACACAGCTTTACTAATTGCTTATCTTGTTGCATTTACCGTTCGCCTGTAAAGTTTCGCGTTAATAATTTGTTTTCAATGGTTGTTATTTGATGAGATTGTAAACAAGGATAATGCTAATTTACAACTTACGTTGCCATATACCTTTATCTAAAATAATGATCCTCTTATACATACATACATACCTATATATGTATTATTGATTGAGTAATTGTTATTATTATTATTATTATTATTATTACTGGGTGATAAAATAATGCGAAAGTTGTGTATGAATTTTTGATGAAAATTTCTGTTTGTTTACTTTTGTAAAATACAATTTTCAGTGTTGGTATTTGAGCGTCTGAATTCCGTCTCGTCACTTAAAACTGTCGAAATATTTTCTGTAAATTAGTTGATGATTTGCATATTTGAATATGTATTAAGTTGCAATAACTAGAGAGTGCTGTCGAGAGTGTCAATAATTTAGTTATATACCTATACATTATATAGACAAGTATTTTCGTTTTTATTTCACCATACCTTATTCAACGGGAATATTGCCATCTATATAATAAAAATAAACATTTCAAAGTTTTACGGTAATAAATTCCGTTTGCATTACTAAAAAATAAATGTTCAACTATATAGATAGAGTCGAAGCCAACGAAGAACACAATCAAGAGTTTTGCATTATTAATAATTCTCACTTCCCAAAGGTGTATAACCGTGTTTTCGGTGTTTATAAGTCCAACATCCACTATATACTATGTCAGTTTTCTACTGGCAGTTTTATTAAATAAATAATGAGTTAAGGAAATTGCTTGGATCTTTTTCTCTCTATATATAGAGACAAATTAACAAAAAAAAAAAAGACGATAATAGAAACTAAACTCTTTTTTTTTGTCGTTGTTGTTGTTGTTGATTAAATTGAATTAAATTAAATTACAACAAATTTCAAGAAAGAAGAAGAACTTTAGTTATGTTAATTAAATACGTGAGCTGTCGTGACAAATTCCTAACATCCGTCAGTATCAACGAATTCGTGAGGTCGCGAATGACAACAACGCCTTAGCGTTCAAAACGCTTGATCCGTATACTCGACACGTCCACGACTCGGTTAATAAATGTCTTTTGGCACGACGAATATAAGACTCTTCTTGAACGGGACGCGTGCCTCTATAACACTGACATCATCAACCAAAAAAAAAAAAACACCAATTAGAGTGTTTTTTTTTTTAAAAAAAAGGACACAATTATAACGTTTTAAATATTCAATGTACGGTATTATATCCCGGCTTTTGTGGCGAAAATCCATTGAGTTTTACCACCACCACCACCACCATCATCGTCATCATCATCAGGAACACTGCTACTTCCGATTTAATTAAAGCCAGGTCCTTCTGGAAGGATTAATTAGTTGGATGACAGACGCAACTTCTATACGCCAAGGGTTAAGATAAATATATACGGAACGACTAATAACAGGATGCGGCTTAAATGAACCAATTAATTTTCATTTAAATTCATTCTCGATTCAATTTGAACCTCAAAATTACATTGTCAATTTCCATTAGAAAATAATAAAATAAAACCACACAATATATATAACAATATTTGATAGAGCATATGGAACAAAACACAAAAAAAAAAAATAACTAATACTATTTACTAAATATATCGTTTAAGGGTATATATTGGTATATTGATATTGATATATATATATTTTTTATCATTTTTATTTTTGGTATTTATTATGAGGGTTGGATAGAATAGAAAAGGGGCGATTTGTTGATGGTCACTTAATTTCCGGCTATAGCCTACAGGAAAATGGGGAAAATCCAGAGGTTGCAAATCGGTAGCTAAAAACTACCAACGTCACAAACATATGCGAATCATGTCTATCTATATAGTAGACTCAAAGAATAAAGTTAACATATAGTAGATCATTACATTTTTTTTTTTTCATTAAACTTACTATTGGAATAATAATAGTAATGGTAATTGTAGTCGACAGGTGTTGTACTATATAGCGACATTGTGTATACCTATATATATATATATATATAACATAGGATGAGATTATGTAAATTTCAAGCAACAGATGTTTACGACCGCGTCTCCACCCTTGACTATTACAAAACAAACGTTTCGCATCTCTTTTGTATTTTTAAAATTAAAAACGATAACAAGAAATAGCAACTTCAAAGCTACTCATTCTTGAACCAAGAGAGCATAACTCTAACAAGCATTTGTGCTTATCAAAATAAAAAAAGTGAAGTCGAAATATACTCACAATAAGTATTAATCCTGTCCATTATTTTATTGGATAAGACTTTTGGGACAACTTGTATCTATAACGAAGCATTAGAATAGGCCATTCAAATATTCATTTTGTGGCAGTATATAGTATAAGGAGAGAACAAATCTTCCAAATATTTAATTGGAAAGTTCAATTACGTTTCTGACAGCTAATCCATCACTTACACTAATTATAGAGTAATAGTTTAATTTAGGGCGAGCTAAAATCAAATGAAACCAACAACGACGATACAGGAAAACGAGAATTTCAACCTCGACTCGAATCAATGATTCAAATAAAATATCAATCATTATTATTATTATTGAGCTCAAGACGAAATTATTCTCTAATAAATAACTATCAATATCGATATATAATCGAGATTATATGATGAGATGATTGCGTAACTGCAATATTATAATAGTAGCCTCAAGTGACTATCGATTTATCAGCTAAATCTTGACAATAAAGTAATTTATTGATTGCAAAATTTCACACAACCAATCTAGAGTTAAGAATCAAGATCATTATCAAGCTCGACCAATTGCATTATTTGAAGAGGTGGCGCTAGGCGGAATACGCTGCACCAAAAACGATGTGTTATTACTTCTTATATCTTATTACTATAAATATACAGGATGGTCCACCAGAGGCTTTTTTTCCTCCACTAGAACTCGAGTTCCTACAAGACCAGGTAAGCCTCTGGTGGATCATCCTGTATATATATATAGAGTTAACAATGACAGTACGAGTAATAGCGATTAAGATCTGATGGATCGACTTTAATAACAAGTTGAATAAAGTAAAGGTAGAGAGATGCGTGAAGCTTTGGTTTGCCACTCATTACTCGTATGTCTAATAAAGACTGGTTTTACTATTCTCATCAATAACAAAACACCAACTGAATCCCCTATCAAATTTAACAACTCAAACTATATTATAGAGAATCTAATCTGAAACAATTATATAATTATACCTATCTAGTGAAATTGATTATTAATTTTGGTTGAAACAAGATGACTTGGTAGAGCAAAAAAAAAAAAAACAATCATCCCTTTGGTCTGTATTTATTAAAGCAGGATATTAAATCAGTTTATCATAATATCCAGAAAGTTGCCAGAGGGAGTTGTTGAATAACGTTTGCAATTTTATTAAATTGGGGTTAATATTCTGCAACCGACTGTTCTTTTTGTTTTTTAACTTGTCGTATTATTATTATTATTATTATTTAAATTTGAAATTTATTTTCTAAAAATTGGAATTTCCAATCAACATATTATAACGTGTCTACTTCTTTAATTGAAATCGTTGATTTACAATAATTAGTCTCGAGATTGTAGTTTCAATAAACAGGAACTATCAAATAAATATAGTTTTTTCGAAATGTGTTAGTTTCAATTTGTAATTGATCGAGTGATTTAACTATTAATTGAAGAAAATTGTTTATAATTTATAGTGTTTGTTTATAATTTGCAATTCTAATATTTTAGAATATGTGTAATGAAATAAAAAAATAAAAAAACATAGTTTGCATTCGCACAATATACAGACAGGAAATCGTTCATCATAATAAATACGAAAAGAATTACAAACTTCTAAAGGAACAAGAAACATGCTCTTGTTAGCTATCATCATAAATTGCGACTCGCGCCATCCGACTTAACAACCGCGACAGATATTAATGTTAAGTGTATATACGTGCAGCATCTTTTTTCACTCTTATTAAGTGTCGTTTAATAAGAAGACGAAGTCGAGTTATACAAAAAAAAAGAACAACAAAATTTCATCCAGTTATAACAAAAAACAAAACAACACAATGTAAATATATATTAGCGAGAAAAATTATAAAACATGTATACCAACAGTTTCAGACGATGGTATAACTCCTACGTTCTGATATTGTTGTTGTTGTCGTTGTTGTTTCTTTGTTGTTATTGCTTTTATAACGAGAGAAAAAGTTTTGCTAATAATACTATACAGGATGTTTGTTTGATAAGACAGAGACTTCGTCAACATGCAACCATACTTTGAGTCTGCTGAATATGCGATAAATATACAAACTTTATTACTAGCAAAAATCATTTGAAATAGCCGCTGGATTTATAAAAAAAAAATCTAGAGTAAAGAATACCCGACAATGTAATGTGTGTTCAGAATTTTCCGGATTTATTATAAAGAATTCACATTTCGCACAGCATGAGTGGAGCTTGCTTAAAAGGCTAATATGCGTGGAGGTGTGATGTATAGAGAGCTCCAACAGTTAGATCCGCCCATGCTCGCTCCAATGTGAATCTTTAATAGTAAGAAAGCACCTGAAAAACTAAAATTTCAATTTATATTTCTCTATTTTTAATTGTTGAGTCAGAAAAAGCTCCCACAAAGTAAGAAAGCTTCAAAAAACATCCTATATATCAAGTGTCTTAGAGATAGAAACAATTATAGATAGATTGAGAGATATACGATGGAGTTGACGAGTGCGAGAGTAAGAAAAAGAGTAATAGGGAGAGAGACAGAGTAACAACGAGAAAGAGAAACACAAATTGAGAGAGAGATGGAGAGAAAGAAGAAAGAGAAAAACAAAAATGGAGGAAGAAAGACAAGGAGAAGGACAGAGAAAGAAGACGATATTGAGTGATAGAGAGGCTGAGGGACAGAAAAAAGAGAGATAGATAACGAATAAAATAAAGATATAGAGAATAATAATTCTTTTCACAAAGTTGGAAAAGTTCTGAAAATTGCTGAAAATTTCTGCGACACAGCTGAAAAATTAAAAGAAATCATTTTTGAAAATCACCTTATAGATTCTGAACGAAAACAAAATAGAAGAAATCAAATTATATAACTAGATTCTAATTAAATAAGAAATATTAATGAAATTCCTGAATTATAATTGAAGAATATGAGAAACTGAAACTCTTGAAAATATCTAATTACAGTTAAGTCAGTTGGAAACTTTACTGACAAAAGTAAGTTTGATTGGAATTATTTACAAACAACAAATAAAAAAAAATCCGATAGATTTACTGAAAACTTTATTGAAGAGCTGCTGAAAAACTGCAACTCCTGAAAAAAAACAAAAAAACAAACGTATCTGCATCTCCAAGTATTTCAAACTAAGTACTGAGAATAGAAAATTTGGTAAAAAAAATTTGTTGTTTCTTATTGTCGCGTGAATTGAACGATTGGGAAATGTCTATTTTAAAATATTGACAATATATTGTCGACAACTTTGATGTCTTTCAGATACTTAGAACAAAAGTTTTATCAATATATCTATATGTATACAAATATGTTGGTATGTGTATATTTTTGTTTGATTTAGAAATATTTTATATTGTGTTTGTCTGATCAATCGGGCGGTATATATAGTCACGCACCCTCTATACTTCTCTATACCCAAGCAACATCATCAAGCTCACGTTGTCAACGACAAAACACGAAAAGCTTTTTAAATTTTATTATTCGTCGCACGCATTCCTATGCAAGCTTGATTGACTATATATTTTAATATTGAATAATAAACGTTATTATATAATGGAAGTTGATGATTTTTGAATTTATAAAGAAAGTTTTAGTACACCAAAGCATAACACGCACACACACACAATTGTTTATATTCATCAAAAGCACATTTTTTTTATTTTTAAATAAACAAATGTATTTACGACAAACTCGATTTATAGAGATTAATGTATTTTTAATGATTTTTTTTTTAGAGGAAAATCATAAATCTACAATAAAGCTTTTTTTGTTGACAATCTCGAATATGGGGATTCATCTAAAATTCGGTTTTTTCCAATTCAATTTCGTTCGTTTTTTTTTTGTACATTGTTGGCAGAATAGAAACACGTGCTCTGATCTGTTGATTGATCACAATGTATGTATATACATAGAATTTTATGTTGGTTTTACTTCATTCAACCACAAAATTTATTAAGTCACATCAACATAAGTATATAGACAACTCAAACAAGATACAAGCTTTAAGGTCGTTAATTATTCAAAAATACAAGACAATTTGTTTATCTATTGAACAAATTTCGAATTTTAGTAATTAATATAAAATAATAATATTTAATTTTCCGACCAAAACTTTCCTATAATCTTAACGAACTAACATAATTAATTGAATATTGCAATTAGTCAAATCATTTACTTATATTAATTGCACTAACTTTTCCGACCGAATTTTCTACAAGGAAGTTTAATTTAGTTAATCGTCCGTCGTCGTATAAGGCATAGCCAAAGAATTAATAATAATAATGATAATAATAATAATAATAATAACAATAATGTTATTAAGTGTGGAGATTTACGCTTTTGCCAAATTGAAATTTCACTAACAACGCTCCCTGCCTTTTATTCTCAATTATTATCGTAATTTGTTTTTGAATAGTTGGTAATAATTTTCGTCTGTATATATATTTGCCTTTTTAAATTGTAATTAATTCCCGACATCGTCTTGTATAAATATATATATATAGATATAGATATGTTTTTTGGTAGTGGCTGGAGTAAAAAATCCAATTTGTTCCCTTGCGCAATTTTTCCGGATTATTCTCGAGCATATCCGACGCTGTAAGAATATTAATTTGATATACAGTAACAATTTTATTACGTTAAGACTATTTTTTAACACACTCGGCACAATTTTGTTTGCTATTTTTATACTACAGATGAAGCTATATGCAATATAAGGGGGTCGTGCCTATATATAAGTTTATTTCATCCCTTAGTTTTGTTCCCATTTAGAAATGGTCAATATATAATAATTTGACGGTATATATATCGTCATCAATACAATCTGTTCCACTATTATATTTTGAAACTTGCAATTGTTGAATTTGAGCACACACGTCTACTTATTGCAATTTTCTTGCAATAAAATCATACCGGAGCTATTTCGAATTGTTTTTCAATTCACACAGAAACTCGTCTCCATTCAAGTGGATATTGAATAAATTTCCAGGTGGATTTTTGTTTTTTTTTGATTTGCACGAGAGTAAAAGTTGATTTTCCGTTCGACAAAATAATGAATTCATCAATTATCTAATTGTCCTCTAATTTATCAAACACTATAATTCTCTAGTTACTACATGGAAAAATTGAAGCTTAAATCGCAAAGCTCACCAAACAACAAGTGATGTCACACACTTACCTGTTAAAGTCGACTTGTTGTAGATGAAAATCTGTTGGCTATATATATATAACATCAGCTTTCGGTCAACTAGTCGATGTGGATATGTTTACTTTGATAGATAAATCCCTATTTGGACACATCTGGTAGAAAATTCCTACTTTCCGTTACATTCGGGAACAACACTTAAATACGTTGAGATTTCCCAAAGGATTGTCGAAAATCTGCGAAACAAAAGCAAAACGAAAAATAATAAAAAAAAAAAACAACAACTTGATGAATACTTTTGATTTTATCATAAAATTTAAACCGTATCGCTGTCGGCGGACTCTATAATAAAAAAAATAATAACCGGACAGAATTCGCAGTCTGATTATATTATATACTATACATATTTTTTTTCTATTTATTTATTATATTTATTTATAATATATAAACGATTGTAAATTGTGATTTAAATCAAGTTTACACTCAACCTTTCGTTAACAACACCACTCCTCAACTAATATAACTCAATACATTCATCATCATAAATTTCTTATCTCTAATGAAGATATGCAAAAGAAGTACATCGATTTCGGTACAGCACTTTTATTGGAACATTTATTCAATAATTAACCGCCAAAATTGAATGGCATCGAACCTAACCTTTGAGTCTGAGATAGCGATGAGCAGAAAGCCTGCAAAAATCAAAAATCTAAATGTGCGAACAAATCTGTGCGATAGAAAAGCCGGAGTAGAGATTGACATATTGATACCCGTAGCGTTCGGGTAGTCGCAGTCAGCACATGGCGGATCCATCGCACTACAATTTTTCTAGTTGCTTATCGGCTACAATTTAGACACACTACCAATTCTTGTGTAGTTGCATCTGGAGACAAATGCAACAGAGCGTTAGTGTTGAGCCCAGTGCGGTGCCGTCAGATTAAATCCTAATATTTGCGTCAGATGCCTGGCGTGCGCTGTTGTTTATTTTATAGGACCTAATTTTATGTATCAGCAAATTTCAATGGTTCTATGAATCGATGTACTTCTTTCTAATCGATTCGCGGTGCAATAGTTGAGCTGTGATAAAAATACAATAAATTGTTGCTATTCAATTCAATTTGATTTAATTTAATTTACAGAAATATCAACTGGTACTACATACACCATATTCTATATTTCTATTCCAATCAATTATTTGCAGTCAATTAAAATTGATTTATTAACAATAATTTTTTTGAATAATTCAAATTTTAATGCAAACTATATTCACATATAGAAGCGTGTAATATTTTTACATGTCTTTGAAATTCACAAAACCCCCTTGTGAAACGATTCATAGTTGAACGATTTCCGACAGAGCAAACATCAAAAAAATAAAATCTCGATAGTCGTAGATTGATTTTCTTTTCTTTTATTGTAAAGAAACAAAGCGTTTATTATTACCATTTAGAATTTATA
>JAZBGX010000030.1:0-75780 GCA_037414775.1 Zonitis immaculata
GTTTGAAAGAAGCTAATGAATCATCCTAATATACGTAGAACCAACATTGGATTATTTATGACCCGTTGGCATTTAAGCGACTATCAGAAAACGACGGACTTGGAAAATATTTGCCAAACTCAAATCCAGATAACTCACCCCTTAACTGTCCTGAATTAAGGACTCGAACTTATAGTAAACATAAACATATCAAATTTATAAATAACGCTATAACCGCATTTGTTTATAGCGAATAAAATAGAATAAGAGATAAGTAAAAAGATTTTTAGTTTATGATGACGAGATATATAAGTATACCTACGATATGTATGTTATAAATGGAATTTATTTCGTTAAATATTGTCGTGCGAAAAAATAGATAACAAAAACAAAAACAAAAAAAAAATAACAACGTCTAATTCCCGCAGCAATGTGTTGTGCGATGATAATTTTGATTAGTTGACTAACATTTATTCAACTGACGATGGGATCACGTGTACTTAAGAATGCTGTAATAAGGAAGAAGTTTGTTAAGTATCAGTGGCGGTGCGTCGATTTTATTTTAGGTCATATTTGAATTTTCTATTCGTTATTTTTTCAATTTTTGTTTTATTTTTTGTTTCCAACTAAAAAGGTCACGTTTATTACCGTGGGAACCATATGAATCAGTTTTTAGCATTTTAGTTGAGATGTTGACGATGCTATTAGATTACTCCAAGTACATAATACAGGTAGAAATTTGAATTTAATTTGTTATTATTGTCTCAATTAATTTCCATTTTCCGTACGAATTTTTGAGTTTTCTTCAAAATCGTTTTCATATAAATATAGTTGGGGCCGTATTAAACTAGGAAGGAGACTTATTATTGTAAAAGCTAAGCTTGTAGATTTATGTAGTGGCGGTTTTTATAATACAAACTATAAAAGAAATATTCAATGAAACGTGAATTATTCTTTGTGGTGTTATTTGGTCTAATGCGGTTTCGCTGTTACGATTTTTGCAACGGATTCTCTTATTATTATTATTATTGTTTAATATCGATCATAATTCGATATTTTATAATATTCATTTCGGTTTATTGTCATTTATTCATTTTATATTTTTTGTATTTCACATAAAAAATCGTTCAAAACTGGCATATAGTCGTAAATTGCAAGAAAAAGGGAGAATAATGAATCTTTCATAAAGATACGCTTCCGCTTACTACTATTTGTATCTATATAAATATATATATGTATATAGGTACCTACAGTCTATATATAGTAAAAATGGTAAAGTTGTTTTATGTTCCAAGATGTACTTTTTCTTCTGAGAGGATAAGTTTTCGTTTGTCTTTAGTGAAGTAATATGTATATACCAACCACATTTAATACAATGTTTCGGTGTGTTAACGAGTTTTGACATTTTTACGATCAGCAGGGATGTGTGAATCATCGGTTATTATATGATAGGATAAAGGAATTAGTGGACAAACATTATAACGTACATATCGTGTATATATAGACGATCTTGGACTCTCTATTATATTGCTGTGGTCGAAACGGCTGTTGCACCACTATCACTACCACAACTACCACCAATTTATATTAGGGTCGTGTCCAATCTGTCGCGGACATTAAGACAATAAGCCCGGACTTTATCTCAGCTCATTGCGTTGGGAGATTTATGCCTTGTGTCATATTTACAATATAATACTGGACCACGTTCAGGTCTAATTAAGATTAAAATAAGATTTTTTTTTCATCCTATATTATTAAATTGAATTATTGTTATATTTAATATATGTATATATTATATATTGGGGATTTAAATTTAAAAATTTATAAAAAGAGACAAAACTGGATATGTCGGTTGATTCAATAAGTCGGATGACCTTTGGTCGGTTTGCCCTCGTCTTCTTGTTTACATAATGACCGTCGTTTAGGTGGACAGCGGCTTGTGCCCCTTTTATTTCGCTATATAAGTGTCCCAAAGCTGTAATCGATTCTTCAATAATGTCTATTTGGGCCCTTGAATACCATACTGTGGCCGACCAACATTTATACATAAATATCTCTCATACGGCACGTGCAACGTTCACTTGCTTTATTAAAAGCGATTTACGATTTGTATTTCACATACATATATATGTATATATACATATAGACACGAATTGGAGACTGACTATATGAAACTTTAAATGTCCAACAATATTCTAATCTAAAACAATACGAAGACAATATGAAAACTTTATCATCAAATTGGGGACTTTTTATTTGTATCGATAAATGCATAGAAATATAGCCCCAAGTGACCATACTACTATTCCAAATAAAACTACTATAACACAAGAAAAAAGAAAATGTAAAAATATCTAAATTCTTGAAATAAAAATTCGTTGTTAGTTATAAAAATTCCAGATCTATCTAGTATATAACTTTAGAAATTTTATTGTCATTTTTTTTTCCCATCTTCTAATCGAATTGAGTTGAATAAATTTTAGTTTTATTGTCCGAATTCGATTTTTAGTTTGGTGTGATTACTATATCTTCAAGGGTGGCTAACTTCTTTGTCTTATCGTATTGTAATGGTAACATTAGACCGTGTCGTAAAAGTGGCTGGATGACATTTCTAGCAATCTACCGGATGACTATTCCGATCAGTTTTGAATCATTTATTAGCAAACTATCTTACCACCCTTCATCTCAACAAACAATTCTGTATTATTATGATTATTGGTTAGAAATTCAATTATTTTCTCAACGAATATTGTCACGTTTGTCTCACGTTTTTTCTTTGTTCATTTTTCTATTTTTGTTATTATTGTTGTTGGTGTATTAAAATTTATAGGTATAAAGGGGAAAAAAAGCCTAACCGTCAAGGAAATACACCTTGGTTGAACTGGTTCCATTCATCAGTTATTGTTAAATAAGGTGGGAATAGTATCTATATAGGTATATATCGACGTTCTGTTTTTAGTATATTTAGTAGGTATATATAGGTGGTTTGTGCATAGCGGTCAGTGGTCAGCCTCAGAGGGGTCGGTAAAGTCGAATTGAGGGCTCTATCATTCTACAAGGGCCCATCTGGCTCTGCCATCAACGTGTAAATGTCCTATTACTAGAGCAATAAGCTTCGAACTTATGGCATCATTTCAATTTCCAATTGTAATGTTGATCCTTCTACTGGAATTCATTGTATTTATACCGTCAATTGCTGTTTTTTTATCGTTCAACTTTTGAACAATGATCTTATCTATAATCGTACAAAAACATATCAAAAAATATATAAGAATTTTTCCTACATATTTATTTTCCAATTCAAACTAACAATAAAAATAATAATAAACGATTTATTATCAAAAATAGCCTTGAGTTACCAATAATCAATGATGACAATCATTAAATAGGCAATTTTCTCGATTTACTAGAGCGAATCATTACATACCTCAAATATTTTGTGCACCATTACCGCATCAATATTATTTATTTTCAATGGTAAAAAATCGAAGAATATATATATTGTATGTATTATACCTCTATAGCTATAAGAGAGGTTATTGTGACCAATATAGGGTGTGAATGGCAATAATTCTCATGTTGGCAGTATTTTTAATTATCTAAAACAGTCAAGTTGCGTTTTATCATCCGTAAATTCTGTTAATGAAAATTTTGTGTTGTTTTTTTTTCCCTTCTCCTTTTTAATTCACATTTTTGTTTTTAGTGAACGTCGCGATTCGTATAGTATGTAAATTATGTTAGACAGAGGCATCTTAACCCCGACAACAGGGTAGCTATATTAATTAAAAGAACTTATAGGGTTTTTTTTTCACGGGCGGAAGGGTATTTGCAATTTGTTTACAAAGTCCCCAATTGCAATTCTTACAGCGGGTTGGCAATTTATTTATTTTATGTGTATTTTTTTCTTGTATATGTGTATGTGTCTGTCTTATTTTTAACCGACACATTTTGTTCTTTAATTTCAACTGTTTCTTTCCGTTTTATTTCGTTCATTTCGACTTGTTTAAATTCTACAAATTACCAACCGGCTCCCATTCAAAACGAACTTACTAATATCGTGTTAAATGTCGTAGAAGTATCATCTGAAATAACGTTCGAAAAAAAGACGGAACGAACAAGAACACGGGACAGTCTATAAGTAATTTTATCATTTCGAATAACAGAGTATATAGTCGATTGTTTCGAATTTATTTCGAAATAGTCTTTCATTATCATTTCTTTTATGTTGTGTTTCGTCCTTCTTATTATAGTGGAAAATTTACCAGGCCACGTTCCAAATGTCAGTCTTGAATAAACTGATCATTAATATGAATATTTTACTATACATTTTCTAACTTTGGCAGCTTGACAAAATTCAAAGCTCTTTCATGCTTCATATGGTTGGAGCTTGCATATATAATCCACCCTATTTTTACTCCTAATTTCCCCTAACCGAAAACTAAAGCCGGGATTTTCCGCAGTTTGAATAGACATCCACTTTTAAGAATTAAAATATGTAATATTTCAACAAAAAAACAAAAACAAAAAAAAACTCATTTCAATTATCGAAATAAAATTCAAAACGATACAATAAAAATAGAAACATAATATTATATAAGAGGCACGGGACTCTATTATTATCTAGAATCTAGAGTAATTGATGAACGGATCTCTTTTCAACATCAACCTTGGTCCAAATGATGGATAATTGAGTAGTCGGATAACAGGTAAAGCTCCGATATATCTATGTATGTAAAGTTGTTTTGTCTTTTTTCCTGTTCTTTTTTTTTACTTTTTACGTTTATTTTTGCAATTGTTAAAATTTCGATTTTTCGAACAATTCTATATTTGAATATTGTTTTGTTTTGTGGTACGTGCGGTTTAAAAAAAAAAATAAAAAATCGCATGGGATATATAAAATTGATAGATATAGAGGAGATAACATATAAATCAAGTAACACAGACATTGAAAGTGGCAGAATTGAAGTGGGACCGCAAACTGAACCGCTTCTGTTGTATTGGAAAACCCACATAATACTAGAATACGGAATGTTAAATCTGAATGTTTATCAATTATTCACATGTAGTTCTGAAGTCTCTTGAGAAACGTTTCTCATGTCCTCTTATCTCTTACATGTATCTCGTTCTAACACGAAAAATTATCTTTTAAATTATACTCAGATTAACTTGCTTGTTGCTGATATCTTTATCCGAAATTGTTATTTTATTAATCATATAAAATATATAGTCGCGGTTTTTAAAATGTTTAAATACGCATTTATTTTCTAAAAATTAATTTGAATAAATTCAAATTTATTGTCGTCATATTTTATTTTAATATTAACTCATAAAATTAATTGAATTTGTAATTATTTTGATTGTCTTTTCAAATTGACCGAATAAAATTAAACAGAAAAAAAGTTGCTGTAGGGGGATGGAAGGCGTTCCAATATTCATTCGGATATTGTACTAGATAATCGAGAGTTGGATAGGAAGAAGCGACAATAAGTCGACTTATATCCCACGAGTGTTTGTCTTAATTATTCGTCGAGTTCGAGACATGCCTAGTCATTAAAATTGAATCCCGCTGGGGAACGAAACTCTGCATCTAATCAAACACCTAATCCCGGAATCTTGTCGTTTGTATTGCTGTTCCAATAACATGGAAACTTGACAGGACATTTGTCCAAATCTTACAATATACACTACCACGAAACAACAAAAACAACAACAACATACCAAGATTTATCATACTTAATTCACATTGTGTCAATGTGATTTTTTTTTATATTTCCAATAAAAAGCTTCCCCTAAAGAAATTTAATCAAGTTTATTAAGTAATACGATTTATCACAAGAAACGGTTTACACGTAGTATATACATATGTATCTAGTTTTTAGTTAAACAATATAATGAGTAGAATAATGTTTACTTATGTCGGGTTAAATTATAAAAAACTGGATTACAAATTTGGTTATAACGTCTAGATGCATCTGTATTCGTTCCACGCGACTCAGTTAACCGTGGTAAGGTCAGGGATGGGTCCATCGTGCATGCCGAGCAGGCGCGTCTGTAACGGGACCACAACATAGAAGTTTATATCTTGTTCTCCACGACATGTAGAACACCCTCACAGAGGCCGACAATCCCCACGTCCACACTATTGACCTCCTGGCGATATCAATCGGCAATTTGTAGACACGTTCACATATAGGTATGTATGTTTAGTTAAATACTTTCGCTTTTGCCATATCATTATTATTTCAGAGGAAATGGAACGTAACACGAATCGAATAATAACACCTTAATGGTTAATTAAAAACTAAATCCCATTTAAAGTCCATCCATTAAAACACCGGGATTAATAGGAAATATAACCAACATGTGTCTACCGTATCGGATTTCTGCGCGTCCCGTCACCAAATCCGATTTAATTTCGGTGATATTGCCTAGGGTGGCTCTATTCTACAACGATATCCAACTTATGCCACTGGCCAGGGGTCAGTTCTTGTAGATTTCTAGATTTCGTCTTTCTCCCCATTCGAAAAAACAAACAAACATATAGACATACATATATAGGGGATTATGATTATTTCAAGTCAATCATAAAATATCACTGCTCTTCCCGTCGATGACATTTCCATGAATTCTAAATATGGCCCAATGTTGGACTTGACGGCTCAAATCTCCAAACGAATACATGTACACATTTATAAAGATTGATCTTGGCTTATAAACATAACCATTTGTCAACTTCTACATTTACCGCAACGCTAAAATTGCATCATTTATGCTACATATATAAAGTCGCCCACCGTCTCTCTATACATTTAAATCGAACAGCCAAATCGCACTTCCATTATTTATTCGACAAAATATTCTCAACGCGTGCGTGGACTGCAAATCAACTTTATACATCTATACATTATTATACATACACACATATATATACTCATTTAGATCGTATTAATTGTGCAAATAAGAAAGAATTACATGTAACTACCATAAAATTTTATAGTCATAGTTGCATCTCCTCAATGTCTAACTATAATAACTTCGCTTGTCATCATTTGAATTGATATTTAAATATTGTTTTATCCAAATCATCAACTGCTTTGTCAGCAATGAAAGGTAATAATTTTAGTATATACGGGTAATAATTAGTATAATTAGCGCAGAATAATTAGAACAGGAAAATATACTGTATTACTATATTTTTATTACTATCATTAATTATAATTGATTTTTAATAATAAAATTAGATAACACTAATATATTACCATAATTATAATATAATTATGTAATAATACAATGTAATATTGTTTATTATGAATTATGAGATCTGTATGTGATTAAATTTATCGTCATTTTTTAACTTACAGATTTAAATCTTCTGCATTTATAATTTGAAATTGGACTGAATTCTATTATTCATTCTTCAACCCCATTTATTTGTTTACTTATTTATTTATTTATTTATTAATTTATTTTATAATTTTAATGGGTTGGGTGGTCCATTCTATATGCTTATTCAAATTCCCACCACTGTATAATATGTATGTATGTAATATGTATGAGTATGTGCGTTGTGTGTAATAGTTGTTGTTGTTGTTATCGTAGGGTCGAGAGTCGATTTCGATGTCCTCGAACATTTTGCCTTTGAGTACGTGCCAGATCCGAAAACGTACGCGCTGTTAGTTTTCCGCTATATCTCTCAGTGGTAGTAATGAAGAAGACGACGCTTCATCCGTCGACTGGTACGTTACGCCACAATGTCCTACGTGAGCGTCCCGGGTACGCTAGTCACGGAGATTTGTCGTCTGACGTCAGTCTATAGGTCATCAGTGCCAGATATTGCGGTACAGCTGTGTCACGTCTGCATACGTGTTTCGGTTTTTACTGGTTTCATATTAGCGCCTGGGACACCGATACCCAATACCCAACCCTTAAAGATCAACAGTAACATAGCATATTCATCGCAAGAATATTTTCAATTGTCAGTTACTAATTATCAAGAAATACGATTAATATTGAATGAATTGAGAACAACACACACACAAAATAGAAAGGAAAACAGAAAAATCAAAGAAAAAAACAAATATTATCTTGATCTTGATTGGTTAAAATTGTACTGAAACACCTGTTATTCGGCAGTACTTCTATACTTGTAAAACTTATTTCCCTAGGGGAGTGATCGGAGCCATTAAATTATAGGTGTAGGTAGCGATAAGAGGACCTCAGTCAAGATTTACGGCGCAATCTCCTAAAATTGCATTAACCGACCATGATTACCGAGCATGATGACCGGTGGTTACCGGACGGTTAATAGTGAAGCAGAGCGAAGACAATTTTTTTTTTCTTTTGTTATTTCTCTACCTCTTTCTCGACCTCCCCTATATTTCCTAATAAACCAATTATAGTCTATTACCATTATATTTTTAAAGCAATCTATCTATACATGAGATGTTGGGATGGAGTTTTTTTATAAATAATATATAGTTTATGTACAAATATAGATCTTAATACACAAACTTGAGTTTTGTTACAATAGAAAAAAAAAAAACAATTGATAAAACTTACCGTGCATTGACCGATGACGGATTCCCAACATCATCAACAGTCGGCTTCCTAGAATAGAAACAAAAATCAGGATAAGCTAATCCATATAACATTTTTTTGGTCTAATCGAACACGTGGATCAAATTAAATTTTGCTTATAACTAGACATGTATTATTATTATTTTTTTTTTGGGGAAATTGTCCCGATAGCAGGGACGTTAGAAAAGCAACTGCCGGTGTTATAATCTGACACTGCCCTTGTATTTTCCGTCCCCCCTACTATATATGCTACCCTAAATAAGTCTTAATATGGGAGACTCACTCCCACCCTTACTTCATTTTCGAAATACTGATAACGGATTGCAGCTAGGCAAAACTAATAAAATGCAGGGTTTGGTCGCCCTCTGTCATTCTTTTTCGCTTTCAAAATGCAATCACATATTTAACAATAGAAAAATCGAATTAAGGGCCACTCCACATTAGTACATTATTTCAATAACAACAAAAAAAAAAGTGATCTAAATAGAATAGTCGATAATAATACATATTAAGGGATGGTTCGAGTTGAAATATAAGTGGATATGCAGATAATACGGAAAAGTTGAGAATATGGGATAAGTTTGTTGTTGGTGAATGAGCAATAAAGAAGTCAAACCCCTTGGATGACATGCACTATCGGAAATTAGAGAGACATGCCTTCGCATGGCTTAAATAATACACAAACTTAATGCTCATAGTAGATGCGTACTGAGGGCCCGCTATACATTTATTAATTCAATACTAGAATATTGTTGAGTGCTCGAATATGTTTTTATTACAACTACAAAAAAATAAAAATAAAGGAACAAAAACACAACTACAATAATTCGAATAAAAATTCTAAGCCAACAATTCTTTTATCTTTTAGCATAATGCCAAATAGAGCATTAATAAATTTACACAAAATCGGAAATGGCAGTCTGTTGTTTGGTTTTTTTTTTTACAACTTTAATATAAGACTCCTACACTTATAAATCGAGTAAATGAATCTTCTTTGACCATTGTATTTGAGATGTTGTTCAACTGTTGCCATTGCTCTCATGTTATCTACAATCTACATTACTTTATGTGATTTGCTATTAATTGGCATGCGCTTTAAAAGTAGCCTTATTTGTGACAAGACAATGAAATAAACAATTTTATTCCGCATCTCTGATCGGCTCTATAAATTCAATTACTATTTGGAGATGGCATGCACGATTGCGGCTTGAATTAATTTAATGCCAATGCTAATTCTGCAAATTGCCTCGTTTCTGTGTCAGGTCGTTGAGATTTTTACGATTTTGAATTAATCCATTAATCGAAGATAGGGTGATGATAGTAATCGATGGAAAGTAATTTTCTTGATGTAATATTGCAACAAAGTCACTTTTTCAATAAATAAAAGTGAACAAATAATATAGTAACTATAAAAAGAGAAGGAATGAAAATGAATATATAAAGATCGGTATTGCACGAGTCATAGTAATTTCTTTTTATAAATCATCGCACGTCTATCGCTAATTACTAATATCTACCGCACTATCTCTAGTTGTAATTAATTACAAGACGACTGATATTAGATTAGAATTTTGCAGAGTTGAAGCGTTGTAGAGAGAGCGATATAAAAATTTTGAGACACATTGAATCGTCTATAGATGAATGATTACTATAATTAGAATCTTCGAAATTATCTGCATGTTCAATTTTGAGTAACATATCCGCTCACATTATAAATAATGATTTTACGACGTGAGGTTGAATGTTATCATATAACGTAAAACAATATATATGTATAGTTACAACATATGAAAAGACCCTTTTATGAGTAAAATTTTATTTAAAAAGTGAAAATGATATTTTCAATAAAATTGAAATTTTTATTGTTTCATATATGGGATCGGGGTATTGTTGTTTTGTTGATGTCGGTGTTTGTGGTGGTAATATAAAATGCCAGCAATATTATATGAAATAAATCGTCATAAATTCCATTAACTATGCCGGAATTGGTATAAAAAGTCGACAACAGGTCGTCGTGAAAGTGGACCATTAGGAAATGAAGAAAATCGAGTTGATTCACGACGACAAAGAATGCAAGATAGTCTCATCGAATATGATAGAGAACATTCCAACTAGACCATGTGCTGTTTATGAGATCCGTAAATGTCCTATAAATCAACACCCTAGTGGAAACGCGTGTAATTAAGGGACATAGTCAATCCGTTATGGTTAGGCAATGTATTTGTGTCGTGCTAATTAACCGGTAAATTTTGACCATAGCTTCAATTACAACAAAATCATCATCTAATTTTGATTGATCCAACAACAAATAAATGATAAAAACTAACCCTAGGTTCGTTAAGACTTGTTACGAAACTAACTATATATATATACATATACAATATATAAGATAGTTCGCCCTCGAAAAATTATCCAACTTTACTGGTACACTATAATTCCTCTCAATTTCGGCTTTTGTGTTGAAATTTAGGAAAAATTTTCCCCCATCTAATTGAATAAAGGAAAAAAGAGGAAAGAAAGACTATTTTGAGTGGTTGGGTGATTGGTGGTGTTGATTTGGTCGATTGTTATTTTGTTTTCGGTTTACTTAGATAGTTAAAGAATAAAAGGGGATGAATTATTGTGGATATGTTTTTAGAGTTTTTCATCCTGTTAAGGGCTAATGGTGTCTGTTCAGCACGAGCGATTGCATCGTTATCTGACTATATGTCTTTCGATTCGATCGCTATACGGTAACGGGGTGATGGCATGCATTATTCAGATAGGAGATTAATGGTCACTATCGAGTTGTATTGCATTGTGTATGTACAACACTATTCTAGCTCTAGCTACCTAGCTACCTAGCTATAGATGGTGGGCTTTCCCGTGACCAGCATTACAGCAGCATTTAGAGCGCGTTCTGTTCGCGTGCCTGTATCGTGCCTTGTCCAGGATATCGAAAGGTAGTTTTCTCATTGTTGTTTGTGTTATTGTTGTTCTTGTTGTTGTTGGAGTTGTTGTTCTCGTCGTTTCAAGATTGTCTTCGGTTGGTTCTTTCATCGATAATATCATATCGGCCACTGTTCAATCGTTTCTTGAAACAAATACAACTCCATATATGTCACTTGCCTTCAGCAATCCACAACTACCAATTATGGTCTAATTGGTTTTCAGAAACAACATTGATTTTCTGAACTCTTATTTATTACACTTAATAAATGCAACTTTAATTAGAAGACTAGGTACCATTTCTCCAACAATGTGATAATCAACATTATATGTTGTTATGTACAACATACATAATACATACATATATTTATATTTATATACTTTCTCTTTCTTATTATATTTCTTTCCTTCTATAATATTGAATAATTGATGGGAATGTTTTTTATTTATTGATTCAAATAAATAAATACTTGTATGGAATTAGAATGAAAATTCGATTGGTTGTTATATTTTCATTTACAAATTGTACTTATTTGTAAATGAAAAAATTGTTATAAGAAGCTAAACAGGAGGTCGAGGATTTGCGTTGAACAGTAAATGACAGAATGGCCAAAGAAGGCCGCTGTCGTTCGGGCGGTCGGTCGGTCGCTCTTTTGGTCTCTCTTCATTGATATAAAAAGCAAAGAGTGCGTTTGGTGCTGCGAGCGAGCGCACGGTAGAACTAGTAGGATTTGCTCATTAAAACCCATGTATGTGGAGAATGTGGAAATGCAACTCGACTGACTGCCGTCGCATTCTGCCTGCCTACTGGACACAATAAATATTGCATCTATCTGGTCAACAATACAACTGCACCGTATATTTTCGCACAAAAAATCATCTTTGATTTGGACGCCGGAGATTTATTCGTTCAGATATCTAAAGGCACATCAGTTCGTTACAGGCTGCTATTGTGACGAAGTCGAGTTCCGACCGGACCTTCCCCCTCGAGCGCACCGTTAATTTATGCAATTTCCTAATAAGGGAACCGTCTTTCAAAACAATGGACCCGTTTTTGCGGTCCCACATCTGTGAAAAATTACAACGCTACTATCCCTCCACCGAAAATACAGCCCTTAACAATACATATATACATACTTATGTATATTTTTACATACAACGTTATATGTAAGTATCTATTGGTGTATATATCTTTTTAAATATCTAGAAGAATTATTTATTATTATTATAATAATTATTATTATCATTTATATAATTTTAATTCAATTGCGCTATGAATATGTATATCTGCATGAATAAATTTTCTCATTTTGTATCGATATTCGAACTTCTGACACCAGCTAGACCTTCATGCACTTATTCAAGCAAATTATCCGCCAGTATCGAATAGTAATCATGTCCAGTAATTTCATAACAGGTTTCGATTTAAGGTTGATAGACTTGGGCTAATCGACTCGAAGATAATTTATAACCTTCTTGTTTTATTTGCCACCCTCATTAGTCGATCCACCGCGAGACCGTGATCGAACAGAAAAACCTCCAACCAGTATCGATGCCTGTCTATATGTATAATAATGGTTGTGACAAAACAAAAACTCGACTGACGACTGACGATCAACTGACGACTTGCTTTCAAATAAAATTGATCTCGAAATTCGGCCAAACAAACAACGTAGACGAATTCATTGGAATTGTGCCGACTGACTGTTTGAAACATTCCAAATATTTGTATGCATTATAAGTTAGTGTTATGCACCTACACATTATTGTAACTTATCAAGCGCCTACCATGTCCTACACCCACTGACGATAGCAAATTAAATAATATTATAAAACTTACCGCTCTGTCCAGCATAGTGCATCTTCCCTGTACCTGAAACAGAAATATTACCGTATTGTTAGTTGAATAAAAAATTTCATGGACTAGATTATAGTAGTAGGTAATTGTTGTTTCTCGACAATCTCTAATACATTTAAACCCAATTGATATTAATTTGATAAAAGTCAAATTGTATTGTTGTGAATTTTATTAGAGTAGCATCTGACCTGTGTGTGTTAGGTCGGTATTTTAATTGACTGACTCATTCATCTCTTAATAACAAGCTACTACTATTTATTTACTTAATCTAGAAAGACAATTTTCGTTTGTTTACAGTCAAATATCGTCGTATCAATAATAATACCTATTCGTACTTTTATATATATATATATATATATATGTATATATATATATATATATATATATTTGGTTTGGAAACAGTGAAAAGTGCGGTTCGATTGTTGGTTGTTGTCCATCAACAACTCGACAGTGGCAATGGCACTGAGAGCTAAAGCCAGAGTCACCTTGATCCCAACATGGACATGTCTGGTTATAATGCCTCGCTCTATGAACTTACCCCCGATTGTCGGCTCAACACAAACTTTTTCCTCAATGCAGCTGCACGCTTGTTTTAGTTGGTTTTTAATCATGTAAAAAGTAGTTTCTCCATGTTGGAGGGATAAGTCGCTTTACAAATAACTTGTACTCAATATCCCGATAGACGGTGTCCAAGAAATTTTCGAAAAACCAAAATAGATATGAAACTTGTTTCTTAAAATATGTACCTATACATATAACTATTTATATTTTATTTGACATATACATACATGTACACTATGTATACATTCTATATACGTATATATAGTTATACATATATGTTGTACATGCTCTAAACTTTCAAGATTCCTGAACAAATCTAAAGTTGGTTCGTATGGAAACTCAAGTACGTGGATAATATTATGTTAAACGGCAAGCTTATGCCCTTTTTATGAATAATAAAGTTGTTAAAAGTGGCTGTACGAAGTAATAAGGAGCGTTGGTTTTATGTTTCACAACGCAATATTAGGTGTTGTAGAAGACGATACAAATAACAGCTGTTTTGTATTGATGCAGTTTCCATCTAAAATTTGGTGTGGAATTCTCCTTCTGTATAATCATATAATGTTTTTTTTTTTTGTTTTTCTCCTCTTCTTTTTTATTTTTGTTGTGGGGTGTAAAATATATAATAAAACATGTTATTCAAAAAGACAAATTCACATAACGAGCATATTTTGCAAACTACAATAAAGGTGGCAAATGCGGCCGTGTATTTACAACGATGGCACGTTTAGCGATAGTACGCAAAGAGTGTGGGGTGTCATGTAACGCGAATAAAGCAGCTACCCAAAGTGTAACATGTGGTTTGAAGTGGTGCTCCTCGTAAAGTTGTCAGTGGGCATGTGGTGGTAACGGTCCCTACTCGTATCGCATTTGAAATGAGAGACCTTTCGAACACGTAATGACAATGTGATGAGTCCAACGTCACAATCACTACAACTATCAATTTTACTATTTACTTATTATAAACAACAACAACAATATATACTAAATGAATTCATATTATTGGTTTCAATTGATTAATTCTAGTTTTTATTGTTAAAATATCGAATCCATTCGTTGCGCTACAATAAAAAAAAAACATTGATGCCGACAATCGAAATTTTAAAATTAAAGTGCACCCTTGTCTAAATCGACCAAAACAATTTTCTATTGTAGAAAACTCATCATATCAAAATCCATCCGTTAAATTCAAAATTTACTGCATTTTAACTATAAAGATTTAATGAGTCACCAATCAATTGATCTATGATGCACAATTTCTTTTCCTTTTTACCAAAACACCCCAACGAAATTTAGTTGTCGTATATATATTGTGTCAAGTTCTAGTCAAATTTTCGAATAGGTGATAAATTGAATGGGGAATACTTTAGATGCATGTAACAGACTTTGAGAATGAGTATGCATTGTAAAATAGGCTCTCTATTATAATATACGGAAATGCCATTTGAATAAATAAATAGAATGAAATATATTTTTTATGGATTAAACTAATTTTCGGATTTTTATTCAATTATAATTGAAATAATAGTAATACAAATGGCAACATTTACATATTATAAATAGAAAAAAAAAACAAACATAGCTAAATTAGTTGTGGTAATAATTTTTTGGTCAATTTGATACAAGTCAAACCACGGAATGAGATTTGTTGATAATCATCTTGAATGGGAGAACAATTTTGTGTATAGAAAATGTTTACCACATCCTGTCGACAAATCGTTATATTTCTAATAATAATAAGGAATTGATTAATAATTTTTATTAATTTTAATCAATAAAAATATTTCAATCGATTTATTATATAAGAATTTAGGTCACGTTTTTATTAAGGTAATTAGAAATGGAAGGATCCTTTTAATTATAATAGTCGTGAGGAATTCCTTTACGCTATTTACCCATTACGGGAATGATTTACGCCGACCACTTAACATCACACATATCGTGGCATTGGTGTAGAAAATTGTAAATTCATCACTGTTATATTGTAAAACTGACAAGTTAATATTTGTTTTTATTACAATTTGTTTATAATTTATCAAATTTGCCCCATTTAAAAGGGTTGAAATAGATTTCGATTGTTTTTTTTTAATTCTTATTCAATTACTTTGCATTTCGTTTTATTCGAGATTCCAAATTTAAGATAACCATTAAAATGGTGATGCATAATTATGGTAGTTAATTAGTTGAGACATTTTCGAGTTGTGCTATTAATTTTCATCAAGACACAACCACAGCAGACTGTCTTAATACATTTCGTAGTTGTTAGTTGAAGATAGGATGAGAAGTTATGTTTATTGTCATTACTTTCGTGTTTGTCTTCCATTAGGGTCCTCTCACTATCCAAACAAAACGTTATTACGCGATGATGATGATGATGATGATGGCAAATCTTCAACATATTACTGACAAAATCGAGAAAAATATATAGTGATTGTATCAATGTAAATTGAATGATCCTTTTCGGATCAGTGGATGCGGCGCCATATAACTGGTCATCATGGGATGATCTGTATTTATGTATGTGTTTTTAATATGTATATGTTTATGTGTGTGTTTTGAGAAAATATAGGGCCCAGTTTGCCGCTTTTACCTAACTAAAACATGAGATTTCAATTAAAACGACACGTTTAATAATGAGGCTACAGATTTATAGCCGATGCTGATTATTATGCCAACAACACGACACTACAGCAACCGACACGCAAACTCTAAACAGCTCCATTTCAACATAACTAACCCCCTGTTATGTATATCATATTAGAAAAACATCAATCAAACAAATTTTTATCTATTTATTTATCTATCATAATAATAATTACGATGATTACCGATATAGTTATGTGTGTATATAGTCACTAAGATTTAAATAATCAAATTAGTATTAAATTCATCGTACAATAAGACTTAATCAAATATCATTTGGATTAGCATCACATTTTCTATTCAAATAAGTATTGAATTTTTTTGTATTTATCTAGTTAAATAGACCACCATAGATGATGAAATATTATAATGCCACAGGGTATATATATATATTTTTCAACAATTGATCAATTTTGAATTGAACCTAAATTAAAAACAAAAAAAAAAAAAAAGAAGTGGAATTTAAATTGATAGTGAAAAAAGGTATCAACCTGTTTTGGTCCAATGATTACCAATCTCACTATTATTATTATCTTAAACAATTATAATATACAAGAATTTACAACAACATGTCGATGAAAAACCTAATTTTATTGTTAGATTATGTGTAGCCAATAAGTTGCAAAAACAACTGGATATAATTGTATTGTGGTTACTCTTGAGCAACTAGTAAAAAAAAACACAATTTTTTTCCTCCTCCATCTAATTTCTAAACTAACACCAATAATTTTCAATATATATATAGATATAATAAAAATTTATTGTTGTTTAATTACAAGAAAATAATTAACCTGTTTTCGATGAGCTATATACATATATATATATATATATGCTATACATATAGGCCCAAAAGTTTTCGCTAGTGATGCGTGACTGAACGACTTTGAGTTGAAAATCAGAAAACGACCACGAATCTGTGGGTGTTGAAGTGTTGAGTCTTTGACTATATAAATAATGGATATAATTCAGCTGTGAAATGTATGAGAACGTAAAATTGGATTGTTGTTTGTTAATGAAAATATAAATATACATATACATAGGTACCTACAACAATCGAATTATTAATCAAATTTTTTTTTCTTGAATTTCCTTCTAATTATTAAATAATTGCTTCCGTGTTCTGCGACATTGAAACACCAACGCACTAATTTCATTATCGTGTTATCTAAAATTGTGACTAGGTACTGTATTTTTTTTTTTTTAATTTTTTAATTCAATTTTATATAAATTTTAATAAACGAGAGCAATGCTAATTACAGCACAGATTAATGTACTGGATGTTGTAGTTCACGTCATGTAAAAATGTCATGAGAACCCTGTCTGGTCAGCCTTCACCTTTGAACCTCAACTGAGTGCCTATGCAATGTTGCCGTATACATTGAGTAATTACGGTAAAACGACAACGAAAATGCTCTATTACGCATGTTGTTAGATATATTAAAAGACATAAATATTTAGTATATTATAGTATAAGGTCAGTGGAGCGACAAAAATCGACAATATATTTATACACGTATAAATACCTATATTTATGTATTAAAAAAATAATAAAGAAGAAGAAGGATAGCAATAATACCGATGATCTATCTGACAGGCAAAAGTCTAATGCATATCAATAAAGGAGTTGTCTCGATCTTCAAAAAGAATCAAGTGGAGCGTAGGTATCGACTGAAATTGGACAATCGACTACTTTATTAAATCTATCTAGAGCTTTTGTGCGATATCTAATCGTGTGCTCCTCCCTAGAGATTGGCAGCAATTTCCGGATACATGTCACTTGAAGGAAATTGCACAATGCAAACAATTCCCGTTATATCGCATATTCAACAGTATATATTTTGTAAGTCATCATCCCAATCAACCCCAAAAAAATTCAATCATTAATAATTTGTGCTTTCATTATTATTATTATTATTATTATTATTTAGGGGTAAAGGTGCTGGATTTGATTTAACTAACTAATGATCCTTGATGGAAAATAATAGGGATGATATAACGAAGTGGCATGTTGTTCCTAAAATGACTATATAGTTGTTTACATATGGAAATCGTAAATGGCTCATTGAAGAGGGTTCAAGAGACTATCAATTCGTACATTTGCATTACCTGTTCCCATTGCAACAGCCCCTCAAAATAGATCGATTAGATTTCATTCATCTCATATAATCCCGTTTTATTCGTCTCGATTTAAGTCAGTATTGTATGTTTGTGTGTGTATGTGTGTCTCTATATGTGTGAGTGTGTTACTACAATACATATAGATACGTATAATAAAAGGAAATGAGATTTGTGAAAAATTCCAAGAATTTTAATAATTATAGAGTTTATACATATATGTATGTACAAATATATATGTATATATTTTTAATTTTGTCATATTAAAATCGACGAAATTCGAATTATTCTCCAAAAAAAAAGGAAAAAAAAACTTCATTAATTTGTCCTTATTTGGACTTAGTATGGAAGAGTGTGCCTATAAGCTATGCATTTTGATTAGTCCACCCCCATTGCGGTGTTATCATATTCATATTATATTTGTGAGGGTAAAAATCAAAGTGCTTTCTTTCGTCCTGATTCAACTCATGAATACGTTACAGGCCCTCTTATAAACCCCTTAAAGACGGGCGGTGTCAAAAGAACCTCCATGTATAAATCATAACTCAAATGCTTTATTTAAAATTAGAATAAAAACAACAATAACAGACGGTCTAATTTAAATTTTTCGCTGTATATATACACATATGTATGAATGTGGCTAATTTTGAATTTGTTTTTTTTCGTAAAAAAAATAATAATAATCAACAAATCAAATCAATTTATACATGTGTTAAACGTGCAATCAATTAGCCGTTACATAATTCCACTTATCTCATTTAAATCTTAATTGATGTAAATTTAATACAAGCCGTTTACACTCAAATTAGCATTATAAGCTCGTTTGTAACTAAAACAGCATTTAATTTGTCAACATTTTCATATTTGACAACTTCATCATTATTCCTTCATTATTATTATTATTATTAAATAATATATTTCGTTTAATCCAACTAATATTCAAAGAAAATGTTATATGACAACAAACCATTTAGCACCAATGTTGAAATATAAATTTTCACGTACCTACAACAAGCTGTTCTGACAGTCACAAATTAATGTAAACAAAACGCCTCCCATTGACTTTTCTTATACCATCAAAAATAAAAAAAACGTACTCTGTTACAGTATATAGTTAGGGTGGTAAAAGAGGATCAACTATTTTAAAGAATAATCAAGTGCATACCCCTACTATGTTGAGCGAAGAAAAAAAATCAGACTTGCAAATTTTTGATTGCCCCCTTTGCAGTCCGTAAAGACATTAGCCTCTTACATTTACACCGTTCGACCCCAGTGCAATATAAAATAGGTCGGAATTTATATTAAAGGCGAATTATAGAAACAGTTGTTTCACGACGACAATATTTCGCCGACAATTTATTTGCATAAACATAGGGGACAAATTTTTTTCTTCTATTCGTTTGGGTATTTTTTTATTTTCTGTTTTTTGTTAAATTCGAATAATAATGACTGAATGACTGGCGACTGACTGAATTAACAAAAATTTTCAATGTAGCTCTCGAAATAAAAAAGATCACAGTTGAATCAGAAATTGTTTATCGGACCATGTGCTGGGAAAGCGTCGAGGGAACGACATTAAAATATATGTACTTTTTATCTCAATGGATCAGTTTCTTTGTTTGGCTGCCGCCTAAAATTTTATTACACGACCAGCAAAAATGATTTTTTTTTCTAAACATTTATATCTAACTACTTAAACTAAACGTATAAATAATTATCTAAATACTTTATTTTGAATATTTTTCAGAATTCTATACCGCCGGTGTGTAAACTGCATTGAAATCAACTGTTCCTATTAAAAATATGTACATTTTTTTATAATAAGCAGGCCAATGAAATTTGATGACGAAACGGTATATGTTAACATCGGTTTGTGTTAAATCAACATACAAATGTTGACCGATAGAGAACGAACATCAACCACTTTATAAGGCGCATTCTATCTTCTAGGAAGGAGCTCGGTTAGAACAGGTGCTCCAACTCTCTAATATTTGATGTTAATAAACAAATATCTCGTTTACAATGTACCTACATTAGTTTAAAACCAATTATTATTATTATCATCATTATAATCATTATAATAATTATTATTATCATTATTAATTATAATAGATTATGTCATTTGGGTTGTTGATTTTCATAAAAATAATCCTATATGATTATTGAAATTATTGGTGTTTGAGAGGTTGTTATTAGAGATATGAATTAATTAGACTTTGATAAAGTGTTAGACAGCACGGTACCAACAGCCAAGACGTTTCAAACAAATTGTGCAAAGTCTCCAGGTGTGTGTTCGTATATATATAATGTCTATGTGCGTGTGTGTAAATAATCTGGTGTGAATATGTTAAGCATGCTGTGTAGATTAGGTAACGCCTGCTGTGACAAGGAGCCGCTTAAAAATATAAGTACATATTCGAATTGGGATAGGATGATGGAGTTTGGAAACGGCAGGAGTCGATATCCCGCTGGATAACATAAACACCATGCCGTACAAAACTCGATGTGATTTCAATTATATTCGTACAACCAAATGTCAAATAATTCATAAAAATGACAAATATAAAGTAAATATTATTCTAAAAAATATTCCATTTCCGGAATTAATTCCCAGTCACAGCACAAATTTAACAAATTTTATTTCTATAGTATTCAATTTTATTGATGATTTTATTTAAAAAATATTTATTTTGTGTTGTCGTTTTATTGATTTAGTTTGATTATTGGATGAAATTCGATGTTTTGGAACGGTGCACTTTGGTCAATTAGTCAATATTGGCAACGGGAAGGGCTCGGTTATTGCTAGCCGTTTAATGTATTGTGTAGGTATGTCCCTTGGGGCGGCATAGTAGAAGAGTTTGTTAGGGTAGCGAAACCAAGTCATAGGTGGTCAGGAATGTGGGGTGTAGAGCATCAGCATGTTGGGCTATTAAAGAGCGGTCAGCACGTGCCCAACGATATATATATCACGTGGCAGGCCGAAATGCAAATGAGCAACAAGTGGCTATATATTGCAATCGTTTAGTTAACTATATTATTTATTATATTTATGTATAGGTATTATGTATATTTTTGAATATAACTTACCGATAATAAGGGAATGCTTGTGGCATATGAAGATCCATGGGAGCGGCTGGATGATGGGCAGCACCATAACTATGGTGTTCGCCAGTTTGCATCATAGTGCCAGCGGCAGCCGCAGCAGCGGCTGCGGCTGCCGTGTGATGGTGCCCCAAGACGGCCGCCCAGGGCGAGGACGCGAATCCTCCTGGATGATCCAGCTCGATGGTGCACCTATACACAGTAACACTCAAGTGCATACAGCCACAACACAAAACCGCACTATAATCGCGGCATACCGTTTCACTTAAAATTATCGATTATATTATATAAATAATTATTATTATAATTTTGGTTTTATACTATTTTTATTTTACAATTATTATTGTTTGTCGTTTCTAGTTTAGAAAAAATAATTGCTAATCAAGGGCTGGATACACGTATGACGGTGAAACACGGACTCTCAGCCATTGATTGCGGCCCTAGAGCCCCAAGTGATGTGATCACGCTCAACTTGGACTTGAATGAGTGAAAGAGTTAACGAAGGCGGAGTTGCGAGCTCGCGTGCGTGGCTAACGTCACGTGATGAGGCGGGCTGCCCTTGGCGCAGACCCACTCACTGGTTCGACGACGGACCGCCTATCCGCGATACTCCCACTAAAACGATATTGCGCTTTCGGACAACGGACTATCACCTGGCCGTCGCGACGTCAAAATACAATAACACAATCAACAAGGAATTGTGTATATCATTGTTTCACCCCCCTCAACAAACTAGTTTTGTAACTACATATTACCTATACACTAACAGAAAAAGGGGAGCACACCAGGGTCATCAATTATTCGGTCACCCTTCGCATTTTTCCAATACAACCTGCTTCGTCACTTCTTCCGCACTTATTGTCAGAAATATTATAAATAGAAGACAGTAGTTGCTATATCCTAACAACTTCCTATTGCTAGATATCGAAATTTTCCATAATTCAAAAAAATATACATATTTAAAACCTGGCGCATCCACCAATTTTATAACATAAACAATAATAATAAAAATACTTTTAACAATTTTAGGCAATTTTTTTTTCCAAATTATCAGTAATTTCTATACCACAAGTTCGTATTTCAATAACGACCAGTACGGCAAATAACTTACATTTTAAATTTATTACTTATCGACAAGAATTCTTGATACGCTCTAGTTGAGACTCTATGATTAGTGTCACATTCGTACTATATTTTAACTTCATTTGTTTTTTGGTGTTGTTTTGTTTTGTTTTTTTGTTTGCTGTATCAAACACTTCATTTGTGACATGTTTCCAGCTCTTAAAACATTTATTAAAATAATATAACAACAAATCAGACTTCTGAATTAGTCAAGTCGCAAATAATAAATTTCCTGGCAAACAAAAAAATGATTTGTACATACAATTTGTATATATTTTTTTTTTAACAATTAAAAACTACATTCTCATGGGATTTGACCAACTAAATTAATTAAACTAGATAACTGCGATTCGAGATAATTTTCATGTTAAAAATTCGTATAATTTAATTTGGTCTTTTTATGAATGAAGAGATTTTTTACTATATTTTTTTGTTTTGTTTATATATAAATCCATGTATGTTGTTCGTGTGTGAGAATATATTTTTTGAAGAGACAAATTATAGTTGCGGTCGAGGCTAGGGCACACTTTTATCGTGTCATCTTTAAGTTGTGATGGCAACTAACAAGCCCAGTTTCCATTGCTACTGTACCTTTCTGTCTTTCATAAACTATTTTTTTCCTCAAATAAAAAAAAAAAAATTATAATGAGCTACTCGTAATTTTGTATATTTCATGATGATTCATAAAAAAAATCTCACACTGATGATGTCATTGTTTTATTCCATCATCAACAATGTATAGTTTATTCTAATAATTTGTTAAGGGTTTTTGCTAATTTTTGTTCTACTACTGTTGTTGTTATTATAAATATTTTGATATTCATATTTATTTAAGCTTGGACGGAACTTGGAGGAATTGAAGACGGGAAACAGACTATCTTGATGGTTGGAACTTACAACCATAAACCAAGTCTACGTGCTATGGCCAGACTCAAGTGCCGCCAACCTTTGTTGAGTTATTTATACATTACTTATTTCATTCAGTTTTCCAAAATATGAATCGACCAAGATCCGTGACTTGAAATATAAACGACAATCCCAAGACTGGACCGAATATATGTATGCTCTATACTCTATTATCGTATTTAATATTAATTTGGTCATTTTTTTTTATAATTACTATTATTATTTAATTAATTCAAAATTGTAGGGTTGGTGATAATTTACAAATGGCGCCACAGTAATCTCAATTTAGATAGTTGTGGGTGGGTGGGTGAATTGTATTAAAATAGTTAGCCATCTTGTCGATGTAACATAATCGATTTTAAATGCAAAAAGCATAAACATTATAAATTGTCGCAACTAATTTTACTGTCATTGAATAACAATTTTATTATGCCACATACAAGTCATGTCGATGACAATTTTAATAACAAATCAACCAATAAAAATATGATTTTATTTCAAGACCAACTATAAAAGAATTCATTGAAATACTAGTAGATAAACAACAAATGATAATAGCAACAACAACAACATAAAGGAAACAAGACTATAGTAGATTCCAGTGAAGCGTCAAATTAACTTGGTAAAATATTACCTTCGATGCATCCAACTTCGTAATTGACTCTCAAATTCTCTTTTAAAACCACTATTTGAGATCGAAAAAAAAGCAAACTTCATAAAATGAAGAAATTGATCCTTCGGGATATTCAAACAACCCCTTTTTTGGGTTTTCTGATTTTCCAAAAAATTGTATATATATTTTTTTTTAATAAATTGATAGATGGATGTCTATACCTACATATGTACATTTTGTATGTTAGTGTTAGTTCTATGAATGGTAGTAAAACTGTTTTTTGTTCAGTATCGGAATTGGAAAGTACGTGTATAGAGAGAAGGCTGTAGTATAGAATATCCATATCCGGTGTAGTATGGCCGTACGACCTGTACGTATCACGTATTTTGAAGTATTTAGCATGCTAGTCCCGTGGGTCCCGTCCGAAACGTTCATTGTACGTCTCACCCGCCACCTACCCCTCTATATACTGCATATAAGCGTTTTCTACCGTCAACGGATGGCGCATGTTAACAAGTATTCAACCAAACACCCCCGCAACAACTCGACTATTTTCCGCCATAACATGTCACCTGTTGCTGAGCTAACGATACCTACTACAAAAATCATCAAAACATTAATAAATATTCAAAGAAATAGACAAATGCCTACGGTTGAATAAATTTAAATTGGAAATATTATATAGAGTCAATTAACAAAATCTCTATATTGGGTGGTGATGATAAAATTGAAAAAAAAATTTTCATAATTTTATATCACTGGCTGCATACATGCAGAGCGGCATTATACATGTAGATCTGTAGGTGTAGCGATATCGGACCGATAATAACAAGGTAGTAGTACCTACAAGTCCAGGTGTACAATACTAAGTCAGCCAAAGACCGGATTTATTAATTATTCGAGATTATTTCTATTACTCGGAAGTTTTTTTTTTTTGTTCTTTTGAACTTGATTGATATCGGTAGATAATAGCAAGGTGTCGAGATCAAGATTTAGTTTAGGTGGTGTAATAAAAAGTAAAAAGAGATGAGAAAAAGGAATGAAGCGAAGACAATGTTCGCGACTAGTGAATGTAATTGCGTTTGAAATTAATGGGGTGAAATTTTTATGGTTGTACTCGGGGAAGTTCAGTAAGGAACAGCAAAGGCAAAAAAAAAAAACAAAAACGAAACGAAAAAGTAAAAGATGGAGAGAATATGAGGGTTCGGTCTTGTGTCGGCATAGCTAACAACACAATGGGCTTGCATTGTGTCGGCCACTTATTTTCACCTTGGCTTGCGATTAAAAAGCTATTTTTCGATTTGATCTTTTTTGAGGTCGTGCATATGATGCCGCCTCTCTCACACCTTTACTATAACATTGTCCCTGCCAACATCGGTACCTTTAACATTTCTTTTTGATTATAGTGCCAGTATATTCATAACTATACCATACCGGACCGATGTTCATTTCCACGGCTACAACAATTCTACGACTATAATCATAAACCATACTATCTACTTTTCACGATTATTATTCAAGTGATACTTATGCCGAACAAAAATGAAATAAATAACAATGCCACAATAGATTTGTATATGATGCGGAAAATTTTAGCTTAGTACTCAAATTTCGTTCCTCTACAAATTCAACATTGGATCGATATATATTTTCTGAATCGTCGAAAAAGTGTGAAAATATAATACAAGTAGAATGAAAGTTGGTCGAATTAATAATTATTGACTATGTTTCATAAAACACTAACATTACCATTCTTACAATTATTAGTTGGCGGATAGAGGTGTAATCAAAAGAACATATACTTACCTCGCTGTTAATAATTTTAATGATAGTTCCCGTTAACTTTTCTCTATTAATTAAATTGATGATGGATTATTGCCATAGATTTCAATAATTTATTCAAATTTAATTATATAATTCTAATATTGAACTAGATTTACGACGATTGCGAATCACAACTCGTTTAATCAAAAGTTTAACGGGTAATTAAAATGTTTATTTGAAGAGGAATTGGGTGGGAAAGAAAAAAAACTCAAAAATTATGGAAATCCTTTATTAATATTATTTATTATTATTCATTCAAATATAATTGAATGCGCTGTGTTCACAAAATGATGCGAAACACTGTAAGCTAAACCTACATGAAACGCAAACAAATATTCTTAAATATAATCGAACTTTAGAAGTGATCAACATATAAAAAAATCCGTTTAATCACCTCCATTAATGGGCTTTGTAAATAAAACAAAAAACAAAACAAAACAAAAAATTATAAAAATATATAAAAAGAAGTATAAATAACTTCAACCAGTTATGGAAAATGATAAAAACATTCTTATATAATTATGTTTAAATAAAACAGTAATATAATTATGAAACCATCATGAAAAAGATTAACTAAAATTGCCAACATTACCCATTAAAATGAAACTTTA
Source organism: Zonitis immaculata (assembly GCA_037414775.1). NCBI lineage: Eukaryota > Metazoa > Arthropoda > Insecta > Coleoptera > Meloidae > Zonitis > Zonitis immaculata. The sequence continues at coordinate 26,840 of JAZBGX010000030.1, forward strand.
AACATTAAGATTTCTTGTTGAAAATTACTATAAAACTTTACCAAAAACATTAAAGAAAATTTTTATAATCTGTTAATCAATCCACGTTGGTTTCCACGAACAGAATAATAAATACTTAAAAAAAAAAAAAATAGAAATAAACCCTTAGATTACGCAAAAATGCCCAAACTCTAGAATATTATCAAGTAATACATAATAATTCTAATTAACTGGATATTAACGAATTTTTAAAAAAAAATGATTATTAACTATTTCTTGTTTTCCAATTCATCCTTAATTATTATTATTTTAAACGCGATGAGGCAACAAATGTTGCAACAAAGCTTTTCTATAATTTTATAAAACAATAAAACCATTTCGATTACATTCTTGATAATAATAACTTCGATGTTTATTGATAACGAAAATGTCAAACATCGACGTTATGTTGTTAAATTCAAAAAAAAAATATAATCAAACACATGCAAAACTAGTTAATTAGAAACATGCAATAATTTAAACAATAAAATAATAATAATTTTAATCATTATTATTATTATTATGATACGTGTATAATAAACACACTAGTGTTAATTTAAAATGAATCAAATTCAACTTGACAAATTTCGTACTAAAAATTCCACGTCGAATAGGCCAAGTTGGATTTGTTTCACTATAGTTTGGATATTAGAATAATCTCTGATTAGAGATTACTGTAAAGGCCAAAATAAAGGCACATTTAAATCGATAGTTATATAAAAATATAAAACCAGTCTTAGTTTTTAATGAAAATCGAATTACGATTTTTTAACCGGAATATTAGAACTCCAGTTGTTTTATTTTTCTTTTCTTATTTCTTTTTTAAATTCTTTCAATCTGAATTATACCGATTAATGAACCGATTAACAGATATCGGTAATCTGTTGAAAAATTTTAGAGAGCCAGAAGATATCGACTTTTATGTTTAACAAATCAATACTTTGATACTGGTTGTTAGCAAATAGTTGCAGATATCGGTATATCATATCAATGGCAAAAATGCCATATATTTTGATGAATAAATAATGTCATTCATTTTTATTTTTTTTTAATGGGGGAACTTCTCCCAAATATTGTATTTTTAATACTACTCAATGTTTTAGCTCAAAATTATTAATAAAAATATTGTTTTGTAAGCTAAAACCATAAAATTCCCTTTTAGTAAGTAATTTTTATCGAAAATGATATAAATTTTAATCATTTGCCAACTGCAAATACAATCTTTTCAATTAGAATAGAATCTCTTCTATTATAATATAATCAAATTTTAATAATAAATATTTACAAAATAACAATATGTTATGTTGATTCGTTTCGTTTAACTGCATAAAAAAAAACTGAATATAAATATTTCCGTAAGTTTTCTACTTTCGTTTAATAAAATATTTTTAGAAAACTTACAATTTTCTCCCTAAGTACTACAGGCAGTGTGTTGAGGAAAAAAAAAAAACACCATCAAAACAACCAAAAGAAAAAACCTATTCTTATACTTATAAGTACCTTAAATTGGTGGTGGTCCTTTAACATATCTCAACTGTGGACTGAACGATCTTGCAAAATTATTCATATTATCACAACATTGTGGTTGTAATAGACAAGCAACACATAATAATGTTATCATAACAACTTGAAATGGTATTGAAGCCCACATTACACGTTTAAACCAAGATACTGAATTCGGATTGTTGCTAGGATCATCTTCTGGATCTTTAGAGGGAACGTTAATATTATTTGAAATTGTTGTTTCAACTTTATCTTCCTTACTGTAAACAAAAACAAAACAAAATATTGGTTTTTGTGTGTCAATTAAAATTTCTATTTGTTTATTCGATTTTTATTGTTGTTTTTTTTTGACAAAAATTGGTAAAACACATGAAAGAGTAAAGTCCCCTTAGTAAATCAGGTTGTTGTCGCATTTCTTCGAAAAAATTTATGATAATTAACTACTGTTTCTTATTCAACACATTCCCGTCAAACAAAAGGCGTTGTTCACATAATAATGTTATCATAATTCAGTTAACGTTCCTATTGCTTACCGGATGCGCTAAGATTTCAACATATACTACGTTAACATTGGGTTACATCATGCTTTATTGGTTATTTTCCTTTGTTATTCTTTATCATGTAATTAAATAATTCAAAATACATTTTTTATTCATTTTTTTCTTCTTCTTATGATGAATAAGTGTAGATTTTTTTTCTAAGATTAGAATTAATTATATTAATTTGTTTTATACGATAAGAAAGATGTCGTTTATTTGTTAATATTAATTAACGGAGTCATCTACAGGATTACGACTCGGTAAAAGGTCGATTAATCTTAAAAAGCGCGTTGCTACACTCAGCATGCCTGCTGTGCTACTCCCTATGATCTGCAAATAATACCCACTCGTTATTGCTTTAAGCATTAAAGCATTAAAGATAATAATTTTTCAAAATGTTGAAATTCACTTTTATCACTGTCGCCGATTATACGTATTCTACCTACAATTTTTTTTTTTCCCCCAGAAATATAACGATTATTTATTTGTGTAATATAAGGGTATGTTGAAATTGTAGTGTTAATAACGTGACAACGAGTATATAGTTGTTTTAATCTCTTCCTTAAATGTATATGAATGATCGTCTATCTTGACAATTTCCATGAAACCAGAAATAGCAACGTCTCGGTAGCGTCTTGACGCTTGTGAACTAAAGAGGCAGTAATGGCGGCCCACGACGCTACTACTCGTACTGCATATGAATAGCCTACTTACAAGTTTACTATATCCGACATCAAAAACCTAACAGACTTTTACCAATGTCTATATGCAACACATCTTCAAATTGATAAGATAAAATATTTAAAAAAAGACAAAAGAAAAGAATAGAAAGAAGAAATAGGGAACAGACAAACAAATCGATTATTTAAAAGAGGAAATGTTATAAATAATTGTCATTTTTATAATAATATAAATATAAACAATGTTTTACAAAAGAGATAAAAGTTTATGAGTAACATTATAACACGAATCTATTGTTCAATGTGTTTCATAAAAACATTAGTATTGATGTTAGTAATAAATTTATGATTACAATAAAAGAGTATAATGTGTAGTATCATTTAATTAATAAAATAAAAAGTAGTTCAGTCAGTTTCAAAGATCCATTAATAGTCAATGTGTGTACCTGAATAACATTGAATAGGTGAGAATGGTGACGATTAGGTTATAAAAAAAAAGAGCAAAAAACACATACATACTTTAAGCATAGTGTCAGAAATATTTGTTAGTAATTTATAAGCGAAATGTGTTGGGAAGAGACAGTTGTTTATATTGTCGATATAGATAAAAACTTGTATCACCTACCTAGATCGAGCAGGCGTAGAATAAGCTGCAGTACAAACAATCAACGATCTACAACGTTTCTGTAAAGCTTTCAATTCCTCCTCAGCAGCTTTCAGTCTTTCAGCCATTTTTAAGCGTGCTTTACAATCGGGTGCCAATACAACTTCCAATTGACGTACAAGACGTCGTATAGCTGCTAGACGACGTTCTCTTTCACCTAATTCATGTTCAGAACCTTCATCGGATATACCACTATCCGATAATGAACCCCCTTCAACGAACAATTCCGGAATTTTACAACCCTTTAAAAAATATGAAAAAAAAAACCAAACAATTTCATTATATAGTTAAATGAGTACATTAGAGGAAAGGGACGATTTAACATACATAGATTTTTTTTTAGACTATACTAGAGAATGAATGTAAGTTTGGCACTTGAACGCATTGTCGGTTCAGCGCTTCTACATAGGAATGAAATGCTCGACGCTCGGCGCCGGTAATGAAAAGCACAGTGCCGCATACTAAACAGATTTTGGGGGTGATGGCCACAGGCAAAAGCATCTGCCGTCAATGTACTACGCGTTAAAATCATAACCCAATCGTCTCTAAAAACAACCTGGCAACAGTCTTATTATAATCTTTAATGAATAAACAACTTCAAAGAACAAACAAAACAATTATATTCTTTTAAATGTCAACAATACTCAAACAATAAAGTATTATTGCCTTTTTTTTTGGAAAGATTTTTAATTAAATTAACAGACTCTACTACTGTTAATAATTTTCTTATTTTCTAAATGAGATGTTTTATTGTAGATTGTTTTATTATTCATCTTCTACTAACAAAATAAATAGTTAACTATAATATGTACATATATGAGTAATTTGGTTTGAACATCCATGATGGCAGACAGAGGACGGTTTTGCGACGACGCCACGGATGGTTCTGACCAAACGTAATGCTGCTGTTTCCGGATCGTTAATCGTGCCCTAGTTGATTTTCTGGTCACGTATCTTGAATGTTCCACGGAATCAGCGTAAAAATACAAATTTAATATCGGATCGGAGAGCTTAACTTAGGCCCGGAGGTCAAGCTTTACTACAGGACTACCAGGATAGCCAGATTATTACCAACGATTTCCATAGGCGACCTTGTATGGACATCAAGTTTTTTTTTCTCTCTCTATATATACAAACATATACTATATCTATAGTATGTAAACTGGAATGTGAACAAATTTCCACCCCAGTTTACTAGGCAATAGCCGACGGTGGACCAATTTAATTAGTTAGAACAACCCCAAAAACAAAACATGGAAGGAAAAAAAACACGGACGCAACAGATACTACCCCATTTATATTTCATTACCTACCTGTACAATTGTAGTTTCTGATAATAATTTAGCCACATCCCGTACATAATTGGCAGTTTGATCTGATAATGTACCACCTTGTAAGGCTGTATCAAGAAGATGTAATGTTTTTTCATCGCCACGTAAATCCACTTGTAACTGTTCTAAACGATTTTCAAGCGTCTTCCAAGCTTGTAATAATGGTTTCAATTGGGCTAAACGTTCAGTTGCACTATAAAAGAAAATTTAATAATATATAACCAAATATACAATACAGATATATATATGTATGTATATAATATATTTAATAAATAAAAATGGTACGATCTAATAAAAATCTAATTTGTCACGATTCTATTGACAGATCGACCGTGATGAAATAGTTGGTGCCAATTACTATAGAGGGTTGGTTGCTAGTGTCGAATGTTATATGTATATATACATATATATATATTTGGACGTTGATGTAGGTCAACATTTGTTCAAGGAATGAATTCTATCCGTGTGTAGGGTGTGTATCTAGCTAAGGGCAATAATCATTCAGTTCTCTAGAGATTATTTAGGAGGAGGTCACAACATATTCCCTAGTTTAATGAATCATTTATTATATTGCACTAAACCATAGAAATTTATTCAGCAATATTGTTACAGTACATCTTGAATCCTACACAGAAATTTATTGTCTGACATTTATTAATAAAAGATATTTGTTTTATCAAGAAATTGACTTTTGGAATAATATTATAACATTATAGTAAATTACTGTTTAAATTTATCAATTGTTTCTATTTTTGGATAAGTATTTATATTTTATGCAAAAGCCCACCTTACGGTAGGTAAATTTCGAAATAAATCACAGCGATGTACGTTAAAATGTCACAATGTAAAATAGATTCGATGATATTTGTAAAACAAACCACGTTATATGTGGGTGCAGCTGTCGTCATGTAGTCGCGGGGACCAAGCAGAAAAGAGGGAGCCTTTCCACAAACAGAATACTAATTATTAAAATACTTGGTACTACTGTATACTCACCTTCTATATAATACAATAATAAAATCTAAACTGGCCAATGTACTTTGATAATGTATTGCTTACTTGACACGTTTCAATATCGTGAGAAAAATTTACAAATAAATTTTAATTGAAACAAAATATTACGCTATTAACAATTCATTCATAATTTAGTTTAAATGAACAATCCAAAAAAAAACAAAAAACAAACAAATAAAAAACAAAACAAACAAAAAACTTACTTTGTGCAGACATTATCCCAAATTCGGTAAAGTTCAGATACGTCGGCTTTTAAAGAAGTACCACTATATTCTTTATTTTCAACAATGAATCGATGAGCGGCCACATTTAGCGACAATAGCTGCTTTTTATATTCATAAATGTCTTCAAGTTTTTTCTGTTGACAAAAAAAGAAACATAAAACTTATATTCAATCAATAAATGAAATAAATATCAACAAATTTGACTTGAAATAATAAAATTTCTTGTACAAGCTTTGATGAGATGGTCCAATAGTGGTAATAAATTTAAGTAATTTATATACATGTTGGCCCATCAATGTCGAAATACTACGACTTAGAATATATGACCGTCCTGCTAATGCAACTTGGACGAGAAAGAGCTCTACACATATTGAACGACCCTTGGGATATCTTAAAGATGGACCAGTATAGGATCGACTTTCATTTAAATTGCTACGACTGACGTAAATATTTAAAAAACATGACCAAATTTTCTACTAGATACAAATTTTAATTCTAATAATTTAAACAAATAATCATTTCAATTATTCATTTTTATTGAAGGGTTGTTTTATTCTATTGGGATAGTCGTAAAGAGTTTTGTTTCTAAATATTTAAATTTAAAATGATCCTCCAAAAGTTCTCGATGAGTCTGTCTTTTGTCAGTTTTTATTCTTATAGTAAAGGAAATCTAATTTTTTAGTTAGAAGAGAATTGTTAGAGCTTTAGATTTCTATTGGTTTTCTGTATTGAAAGTGGGTCATAGTAGTATATTTTCAGTTGAAAATCGCCAAGCAAAAGTAAAAACATAGCAGGCAAGTTTTATACAGAACTGTACTGAATCCGAATCAATTGATTGGCTGTTGATTGTAAATTGAATTACATTGGAATGCGTGTCTGCAGCAAGTTTTACAAGCGGCATACCAATGTGGTTGTGCTCTGTAGGGGCTATATGTATTTACCGAAAACCCTCCGTCAAATTGCGATTATCGAATCTCGTCGATTTTGAACAAATGCATAACAAGATAGTACATATCATCAATAATATGTATATATCTCTCTATGTGTATACAGGTATATTTTTCGTTCTCAATATAATAGCATTAAATTAATGAAAGTTGTTAACTGGTATTATTTCATTATGTTTTATTTTTCTTATTTTGTTTTCCAATGAGTCGGCATAGCTTTGTGTTAATTTCAAAGTGGTAGTTTTTATGAAGTCTAGAATTAAACGATACTTCAAACTAAAAACTGGTGGTGTGTGATATTTTCAGTTTGAAATGACGATAAAAGCGTACCCGTGTCGCGCTACTGCTACGGCATACTACGTGACAGGACTTTATAACGATGCCAGGCCTCCATCACAACTCGCTTGCAGACACGTCCAAGTCTTAATCTTGCACCACCAGTACAGAGTACAAATGTTGCCCAGCTCCTATACTATTCCCGGTTCTGTGTTAGTTTTCCAACTTTACTAAACATTGAATCGATATCGATTGAAATTTTTGTCTATAACAACACGAACATCTCAAATAGTCCAATTTCTTTGATAGTAGTAAATAGACGATTTTCAGCTTCCTATCATATAGTTAAACATTAAATATTTAAACCCTTTGAGATCAAAAAGTAAAATGGACTCTGTCACGTCATCATCACACCATACAATTACTACTCGAGAAAAAATCATGGTAATCAAACATTTCAATGAAATAGCAGAAATTATCAAAAGCAATAAGAATTTTTTTAAATTAAACATTAGACCCCCTTCTCAATATAACTTTATAACAATAATATTACACCATGTGGCGCCATCTATCAACAATGTTTCAATGTAAATCATATACCTATAAACTTGTACGTCCCAATCAATATTCTAGTTCGAAAATTGATAATAATAATAATAATAATAACAAGAAACATACCTCACAATAGTCCACCTCTTTTGGTAAATCATCAACTGATCCTAAATCCATCACACAATCAGGTCCTGGTATTTCAATACTTGATAAATAATTCTTCATATAAATGATTTCTTTTTGTAAATTTCTAAATTCTTGAATTTTCAAAATACTACGCTTCATATTCTGCCACTGCATTAATAGTTCTGTAAAATAATTAGAAATAAATACGATGAATTTTTGATTGAAAACTTGAAATTATCATGCGATAGATAAATGTCAGTCAGTCAGGATAAACGGAAGAATTTTTTTTGTTAATAAGATAAACATAAAATATAAATGACCTACCTGATAAACTCTCATTAAATGCACAATGCACTGTTCTTATCAATATAATTTAAAAAAAAAACAAAAAAACAAATTAATGGATTTAGTCAATCACTGAGTGCATATTCAATTTACTAGCTAACAGACGGTCGATAAATATTCGGTTATTCAACAGAAATAGAAATATATTGAAAATCTCTAATACTTTTCCTCTAGCATTAATTTGTGTAGGTATAAAAGTAGGTGTAATTTATTCAATAAATAAATTGTAACTTTCCATTTAATATTAAAAAAAAATAATAAAACAAAAAAATCTTCGTAGTTTCTCCTGTTATCTGACATTTTCTTTAATAATAGGAAAATTTAAATACAATGGGAAGAGGAAACTATAAAAAGCAAAAATATAGTAAGCAAAAAAATGATTTAATGCAAAATAATCATGCTGTTATAAGAGGCAAGAATTTTATACAAAAAAAATTCATGCAACAAATTAATCTACTATTTATATACAAATATATATATATATATGAATTATAATCTATATTTTATACAATTTTCTGTTTCCGTTTATTAATCCTTCCTACTTTAAGCAAAATATACAATATATATTCTATCAGTTTTTTAAAAAGGAAAGAAAATAAGGATCTCCAAGTGTATAAAAATGGATTAAAAAACCAGTTACTACCTGCAACAGCTCCTTTATCACTTTTTGACAAAGCAAATTGATCTGATGATTTTTCAATATCGCTTAGTAGTTTTATATGACGATCACATGTCGATAACATATCCTAAAATATAAGAATATTTAAGACTTTTCCATTAAATCAAATAATAATTCTTACCAATTCATTCGCTTCTAAATGTTCGTTATTTTTAAGATTAATTTGTTGTTTATAAATATTAAAAGTAAAATTCAATTGATCACGTGAATTATTAATCAATTGTCGTAGAGATTCCATTTCATTATCAGAATCTAATGGTGTTAATGATAATGTACGTCGTCTAAATGTTGGTGAAAAATCCGGATTTGTTGAACGATCCGATTGACTATCAAGAAAATTACGATAATCCTCGCCAAATTCTAATAATTTACGAGCAGCATCCGAATCATGAGCCTCACTATAAGCTTCCGATAAATATTTCTCCTAAAAAAATCAACAAATCAATTAAAAATCAATAAAATATTTTAGAAAATATAAAAAATACTTGATAACTATCCCAAGCGGCTTGTTCTGATAATGAACTTTGTTCTTCTGATGTATTTTTACCAGGACTAGATTCTCTATTTGGGTTGAGGTAGTGTGTTTTTGAGCCCAATTTAAATGATGGCACCCTATAAATAAAAATTAATCAATCAATATATAATTAACGGCAAATCAAAAATTTAGCAATTAACCTTCGATTTTCTTCTTCACTATCGGCTCCACTAGTTGTTGAAGGTTCATATTTGAAATTAATTGTTAGTGCAGGTGGATCACTAGATGTATGTCGTTCATTACAAATATTTTTTGTACTACAACCAGAAAAAGAACCAGATTTTGTTAATAATTGTCGTTTATGTATATTATTTGGATTAAATTGTAAAGAACCATCCAATTTCGAACACTAAAATAATAATTATTTATAATGATTTGTTGTAAATTGCAATATATATATATATATATTTTTTTAATACAGATTTCTTTTTATATTTCATCCGTCTACGGCGATTAGGTGACGTTTTTTCTTGTGAGACATTAAAACATTCTTCTAAAGTACTAGATGTTGAATTATTACCATTACCCTGATGTACATCATTTGCAATTCCATTAAAATGTGACGATAATTTATGTATATCGGATTCAGATATCGAAAAACTGGCATTAACGTCTTGTATACTAAAAATAAATCAATCAATTTAGAGATAAATAAAAAAAATTAACGACAATAATTGCAATGATAAGAAAGAAAAAATAATTACGTTTTTGTTGGTGATGAATGATCAAGATGTGAAATACATGAAACACTCCAAGGTCGATTGCCTGTATATTTACGTTGTCTTAAATTAACTTTTGGTGTTATTTCGGTATGATTCAATTCAGAAAATGATGTATTTTGTGAATTATAGCCTTGTGTTGCACGAAATGTACTTTCATCAATATCTTCACTTATTTGTGATTCATGTTCATCATCTTCACCACTAGCATCACAACTATCATCCGGTTTATCCATACTTAACCATTTTTTAACGCGTGACATTTTATTAACTGTATTTAAACGATCTAATTTTGGACTAACCAATTCTTCTGCCTCTAATACCAATTTTCTTATTGTTTCTTCTGACATTAGTTTCGGTTTTATTGACGTACTTGCTGTTTCTTCAGTCGTATCAGATTCATTATTATTATTATTAGTAGTAGTAGTAGTAGTAGTTGAAGTAATTTCATTGATTTCTAGATTTTCTTTATTTTCATCGTTTTTAACATAAGTCCACTCTTCTTCTGAAGTTTCATCCAAATTACTTTGTACTTCTGCTTTTAGTGAATTCCGTTCGATTTTATCCATATCTGAATCAGTGTCTTCGTGCCGAAAATAATACGTGCCCAAATTTGGTGCTTTACGATTTGACCTAAAATAAATCTAGCTTTAAAAAAGACACAATTTATTTGATAAATAAATTTTACTTTGTAAATTGTGATGTATCTTCGTTAAATTTAAAACAATTACCATCTACTATATCTTTACCATTTATAAACTTTTCAATGCCGTTTCTATTCATTACGTCGCCTGGTATTATTGAATTTTCTACTAGTTCCTTGAAATCAAACTCATCCTTTAAATGAAAATCAATTATTTCAATAACTTATTAGAACAAATATAAATACCTCTACTGATCTCGAGGTTTCAATTTTATTATAATTATTTATCAATTCTTTACCACTCAAACGTGGATATTTAATAACTGGTTCTTCATAACAATCATTATCACTATCTTCAGATGAAGCTGACGGTGTCTGAAATGTTTAAATAAATTTTTAAAAATAATCAAATATAGCGCGCGCTCGATTGTAGTGCCATCTATTGGAAATTAAATGAAACTTTTGATTTTTAAAATAATTCAAACTACCCTATTCCTATTAAATAAATGTTGGATAAAAACTGCAAGATTTCACTCGAATAACATATCTTTATAATAATCAAAAGGAAAAAACAATTAACACTAATCGTGAATCCTTTCACATTTCTTATAATTATTCACAATAGTTAAGTTCAAGGAAATAAAATTAATACCATTCTCTATTATTTCGTATTTTTCTTTTATTTCAATTTTTAATTTCTTATATCAATTTTATTTAATTAAATCGACGACTATTGTTTGTTGAATGCAATTTTCGCTTGCACAATTTTCGAAAATTATTTATCACGTTTTACAACGAATATGTGAAAGAAACATATACATATATGAAAGTGAAATTATTCAATTTTTTTCCTATAACCGACATAATATTGGGAAGTAGAAGTGATTACAACAATAGAAATAAAACAATTTATGTATAGGGTAAAAATAATCGATTTTTTTTTTAATGGAAAAATGTAAAAAAATAGGGTTGAAAATGACACGTGGCGTTTCAATATATACATAAAATAAATCGAAAGGGCAATGAAACAATATTATACATAATATAAAAATATATGTACCGGTTATATTTATTGTAATTATTTATGTTACGTCACGATATATACAAATCATCGTTTAAGTTAAATAATGAATGCAGTTAAATGAACGTATATTTCAATTCGAAAAATCCCTTTATAAATACATACGTAATAGTATTTCCAAAGCTTTCAATTTAATTGAATATTATTCTAAGAAATCGTAAAAAAAAATATTTTATACAAGTATGTTGTATATCTACAATATAATTGACAATAACTAAATTCATTTGTTTAACGTTAAAAAATCTGGTTGTAGTTTCAAACATTTACTTCAAGTTGTGGTTTTTATAACATGATAAAAATAGAAAATACCATTCAAACATTGTATAATTGAAAAACTGTGAAGAACATTACATGACAGAAGACGACAGACATAACGTCAATATTTCAATTTCTAAATAGAAACGATTTACTGAAAACTATTTGAATTTACCTGAGGAAAAAATGAATAAATTAATAATTCAATGACGAAAATTCAATTAAATACCAGATAAAAATGCCATATTTGGACTATGATTAAACTGTACTAAAAATTGGAAGTATTTAATAAACAAGATAATCAATAAATACGTTATCGTTTTATTATTAAATAAATGGGGCTACATTATTTTAATCACGTCGTTATTTTAATGATAAGAATCCTAATAAATAATAATCATAAAAATAGGTGATATGAGAAATTTCATCTAAATTACCTCAAATAGTTCGTTCTCCTCCCTTTCATATGTTTGTTGTTTTAATATTGAAAACAAAAAAGTAGGAATTCAGGACAATGCCCTTTATTCACAGTTTACATTTAATGATTGCCAAATGCACTATGTTGACATAAATATGTAAACTTTATTATAATGTCTAGCTAATTAATTATAATAAAATCATACAATTTTGAAACTTTACGTTTATCTTCTAAATCAGAACATAGCCTAATTTTCGACAGATTTCATTAAAATAAATATAAATATAAATAAATTCAAGGCGTTGTAAATACATTGAAAACTGCTGAAACAGGAAGTTGGTGGATAAATAATGAGAGTTTAACCTTTCTAATTAAATATTACTATTATAACAAAAAAAAAATCGTCATTCATTTCAAATATATAACAACTATTAATAAATAAAAGATGACTCAATTTAATTTTTCAGTTACTCATAAAAACATACAATTATTTTGCATCACGGTTGACGATTCTATAATTTATTGTGTGTAGTAAGTTAATCCTATTTTGAACAAAAAGGAATAAATAAAATTATTTCAAATTATACGTTATATTTACTGAAAAAAAAAAAAAATCTTTTAACAATGGTTATCCTGTATTCAGTATTTGATAGTAAAACGGTAAAAATAATTACCGGAATTCCGTTTCTCATTTGTAAGTTTTTGAAAAAAATTCGATTATTTTCAATTATAAATAGAAAATTTCAATAATTTTTTTCTTAAATAAACGCTATACCAATTTAAAATATTTGTATAATCTAAAAATATCCCTGGAGGACACCTTGTGACATTAACTAGGAAAATACGTATTTTTGAGTTATTTTTAAATACAGTAATTTGTGCTATTCATTGATGGATAATTAAATAATTTTTAATTAATTTAGTGTTGATGGAATATGTCGATTGTCTATTTGAATTGTGTTTATCGTTTAGTTTTGTTTTTTTCTCATGTAATGTACTTACTCTCGAGTTTTCTTTCTTAGATAACGATTCCAAGTAGCATTGCCATTCCAAAGATCTTAAGAAAAGAAGATGCCAACGTCTTTCGAGGCCGTTTGCAATTCGTCGAACATTGACAGTGTTGCAACTAGCATCTGGTCTTCTACACAATTTAACTACTGAACCCACAATTTTACCGTGATTTTCAATATCCCGATGCAGCACCTATTACAAAACAAACAAATAAAAAATAAAATTTATCAATAAATAAAATCAATTTAAAGCCAAGTAGCATCGTATATAATACTAACTTGGCGATCAATCTTATATAAAATTGCAAGTAATCATCTAGAATTGTTCGTTTTATTGAAATCGTGACAAAAATAGACAAGTTTAATGGTTTATAACGAATAGGTTTTAACTTATTACTTTCTTTTATTAATCATGAATTATAACCACTATCAGGACTATAATTTAAACAACTCATTAGAAAATAGCTCTATTTAACAATAATATTTAAATACGTTATAGTATCATGTTTAGTAATAAGTTTTACTACACTTATTTCAGTCATTTATCAAAATATTAAATAGAACATGTTTTGCTATAATTATTATTACAAATCATAATTAAATTTAATGAATATCTTGCGCTTTTACTTCAAATTGAATCGATTACAAATATTTCAATGCAATTCATTGTATTGGTATGTTAATCTAGTTTAATTAATGAAAACAACACTATTTTATATAGCTTAATTTATTATTAAAACAAAATTGTTTCAATTTTTATTACAATAATTTGGGTCAACTATATAATCTATAAGGATTCGAAATATTTCTAAGGATTCTCAAGACATGAAAAATAAAAATAAAAAAGATATAACTCAAATTAAGATAAATTTGATTTTAAATAAAGAAAATTTAACCATAGAAAATATTTTACAGTTTATAATTATCCCATGAAATACGATTCTATTATTTTTAACGTCCTTATAAAAGATTAAACTATAACTAACTGATTTGATTATTTTTTATTCAGAGATTTAAATTTGAACATAATAATCATCAAGATTAATGGATTTAAATAAATTAACTTTTATAAAACATAATTATAATTGTTAAATTCTAATCTAAGTTATATATCGATTTTACAAATAATTCAAATTACGTAAGAAATATCTACCTTGAGGCTATCGTCCTCCTTTTGTTTGTTCGAACAACAAAAAAAAGTGTGCGTTAATGAGAAACTTGCGTGAAAATTTTCAATAATAATAATAATAATAATAATAGCAACAATAGTTGTAAATAGAGATAACTTATAATTAAGATCAAACGATCGATTTTTATCTAGTTTCAAGTTGATTTAAAATTATTTAATGAAAATAAGTTATTGTTCTTTGTTGTTACTTAAACTTGTCCAAGTTAACCCAGTTCAACTATATTCAATTAGTGGACCAGTTCTTTTTTTTTTTTTAAATCTTCAAAAAAACGGCCAAATATAAGCTTTCTAATAAATAAACCGCAATTATTATTACGGTGTCAAGTGAAAACAATGAAAATTTTTATTATAAAGTATCGAAAAATAATCTTTCTGTTTTTATTAGAATCAATTTGTCGAATTTCGTAAATTTTTATTTAGTTTATTTTCAATTTCGGCATATTATAATATAAAAAAAAATTATAGGTGTAATGTTTGGCGGCTCAATTTCATTTTCATCTTTATTTATATAATAATAAAAGTTTCGTAGAAATTTTAAAGTCTTTTATTATTGTTGGATAAATAATATAATGTATTCATATGTTTTGGTGTTGGGGCGTTTTTAGGTGTGTTATATTGTATTAAAACTTCTATTGTTGAGAGATTCTGAGCGTCTTCATGAGAGACCGACACACCTGTAAAGAGTAGGATGATTTTTCTAAAAATTACAAACAATAAAAAAAATTGCCATTTTATTGTTCTCGATGTTAAACCATCACTTATTATATCTAATAAACAAAAAATTTGAAGGAAATGAATAAAACATTACTCTCATCATAATCATATAATCATACAATTAAAATCTTAACTAAATATGTTTAATACATCAAGGTAGTATGTAAGGAAATGCTTTTGAAAACATTAGGGCTCATTATGAGAGTTTCATACAATAAAGAAGATCGTAATTTTTCATTAGCTGCACTCGTGAAGAGAATTGAATTTACAGCTGTTGCTCCATCTTCATAGAATGTTAAACAAATATAAACAAACGCCTAAGAATGAAAGAATTCCAAG
The DNA here is from genome assembly GCA_037414775.1 of Zonitis immaculata. NCBI lineage: Eukaryota > Metazoa > Arthropoda > Insecta > Coleoptera > Meloidae > Zonitis > Zonitis immaculata. Next base: position 42,641 of record JAZBGX010000030.1, read on the forward strand.
TAATATAATGATAATTATTTGGTTTTTTTCTGAAGGTAAATGCTATTTGACCTTTGACAAAAATCAGTAGAAAGCAGCCGTGGTTTAATTACAATTTACACAAAACTACCATAAACATTATAATTTTACTAATTAGTATTAAATTTTTACAACAAATAAATTTCCATAATTTATCAAATTTGATTAAAACTGATATTAATTTTTATTTCATTGAAACAAAAACAAAAACAAAAAAAACAACAATTAATATCTCACTTAGAAAGTTTCGAATAAAAGAATCCTAAAATTATATAAATACACATATGGTTTAAAATTTTATTTTATTCTTCAACACTATTTGTAATAAGGAAGTTTTGTATCTTCCAACATCCCACACATACAAAACTTATTTCCAGATTAGGAACATTATTAAATTTAAACAGAGCCGTATTAGAATGAATTCTATTTATATATAAAAAAAAAAAAACGGTTGTATATATACATATAGTTGATTGGATTATATGATTTGTTGTAGTAAATTGAATAAAAACCCTAAAATAATAGGGATTAATTACGTAAATAAACAATATTATGACACACCCAAGAATATCTATCTTAATGATTCGTTATTACCACCTGGGTTTTGTATTAAACAGACTTAAATTTGAAAAAAAAAATCTATATATAATAAACTAACGGTATTTGCATGTTGAACATTGATGGTATCAATTTGAATTTCAACAATGTATTTGATTAAAAGTTCATGTAACAAATTTCCATTTGAAATTTGTTTGTTATTTTTTATCAATAAATGAATTTATCAAGATTATAGATGGGATTATTAATTTCATTAACAAATACCTGTCATTTATTTTTTATTGTTAACAGATGTATTATTATTCAATATTTAACATCTATCAAGTGAATAACTAGAGCATAACAAATTTGGTTAGGTATATGAAAATTTTAATTAATCTCATCTCAATCTTTTGATTCACGTAAATTCTAAAAGTCTAACACCAATTTCAACACGCACAATCACGGTTTTTTTTTTCTCTTCTTCCTCCAATACAATTATAATTAATTGTGTTTTTTTTTTTAAATCTATTTACCAATTTTCATGAAAAACTAGAACACAGTTATACTGTTAGTTTATGTTTCGGTTGAAATTATTATTTTCAATCCGTTTTCGTTTTATTAAGTAGTTATGTCAATAGTTTTGATATGATTTTTCTTTTATACAGAGGGGCAAGGAAAATTTATCGAGAACATTCACCTCAAGTTCAATCAATACTATAATAGGAAAAACATAAATTTTTCGTTCATCGATATTGTTATCAGTAGTAATAATAACAAAATGTATACTATAATTAATCATTTCTCTTTCTTCACAGTTTTATTTCGGCAACAAATTTTCACACACACCCACTGTATAATTATAAAATAAATACATAAAATTTATCATCACCTGTATAATATTAGATATAGAAATTATTTATGATTCATACCGGATATGATGGTCCAATTTGATTTTTCTAATATAAAATTTAAGGTTCGAGGGTCAAATTATACCAGGGGTCCTTAAATTTATTATTATCATCATCGATACATTTGGTTAAAGTAGAAACCGGTTTCAAGAACGAGCACATTATTCTGCAAAAAAATCTTACCTTCTCTTTGGTCAATTTTTACATAAAGCCATTGTGTTTTTAAAGAATGGACAATGTTTTATAAATAAGAAACATGTTGAAACTAGTCAAATTATGACAAATATCAAGGATTGTAATTAAGACCGTTAGTTTTTTCTTTTCTATTTTTTTTTTCCAAATTCAATTCAATTCTATTCAAAAATAATGAAAATTTGATTTAAAAGTTGAGATAATTATGGTAAATTATCCACAATCTATGCACGCACAAATTTACGCATGGATGCTATTCAAAAACTAAAAAAGAAAAAAAATTGTTTACTATCTAATAATTATGATTTACGTATTTTCATAACAATAAAAATTAGTTAGTTTCATATTTTCCAAACGATAATAATAGAATCGATAGTTTAGCTTTCCTGAAACTAGCCCATTATTTCGATTTTATCATTAAAACTATATAGTAAATTTATATTTGTTTGAAGGCTTCAAATATTTACCACAAATTCGTTTCATATTTCAAATAAAAATCGATTAATATAAGAATTTACAACAAAAAAAAAAATAAAATTATGTATATTAGAAAAACTCAATTTTCAATAACAGTTAGGTCACGGTTAATTCACGAGAATCCAATTTGATATTTATTATTATAAATTTCAAATAATAATCAACAGAAAATGAAAAAGAAAGCATATAAAATTTTCCAAATACAGGTCAATAAGTTTATACTACATCCTTTATCCTGTAATAATAAATTTCAAAATGTTAATTCATACAACGATTTATCATGTTTATTAAGGAAGAAGAAACTCTTTTTTTTTAATCATTACAAATAAATAGAAAAAAAAATTAATTAATTGCCATGAAAGTGATCTGAATATATTTCTTGTTACTTGTTTAAATGTAATTAAAGGAAATATAAGACGTTTTCACAACAATAAACCAAATAGAAATCAGTTTTCCATTTGATTAAATCGATATTGATCAAAACAATTTCAATTAATCAAATAACGAATAGTTTAAATAATTGCCATATTATTTAAATTAATTGTTTAATTCTATTGATAAATATATCGAATTCAAATTTTAGAAAGAAAAAAAAAACCTTTTCAATTAAGAAATACAACAACTAGAAATAGGAATGATGTAATTTTTAATTTAGCATTCGTGATGTTTCAAAAAAATATATATATATATAAATATACTTATCCTAAAGGCATTTGTAATAATTACATACCGTTTTTATAAGTTTCAAAATTTATATTAACTGTATGGCATAATCAGAAAAATGAAACACTATGGGAACTTGATTTAATTAAATAACAATTAATTCAAGCTTGTTATAATTACTGTATGAATAAATAAATAATTTAGTATTTTAATTATTTAATTTAACTTTTTTTTTTTTGATTGCATGATACAAATTTTGTTTATATTTTCAAAAATTTATTTCTATAATTACAAAGTATTTTAAAATACTAATTATGTATCTGAAATTTAACCGTTTCCATATTCAACATATGTTTGTTTCAAAAGTTTTTCAAACTTACAAAGCAAAAAAACAAACAAACTATTGTCGTAATTACGTATGAATTTCAATATAATAAGGGTATATTTATAATGACGAACACGTGTGCCCAAACAACAACAACAAACAAAAATTTAGGGTTGAATAAAATAATTCTTCTATGTTGCGCCTATAATAGCAATAGCGTTGTTAAGGTAACAAAAGGAGTGCTTTAATAGATATTAAAGCACTCCTTTTTTGGGTACTTTAATAAATTCAATAGCTAGTAAAATAAGGTTGGCAGCCTGCGGCGCATATGCATGCATCGTTCATATTTAATGTGATTAAGTAATTAGTATTAAGTCAAACAAAAGACAGTATTGACAATACATTTACTACCAACTACCGCAAAATTCCCTAAATTTCAATTTTTATCAAAAAAGGGTGCTAAATGGAAAAAAAAAATAGTATAAAAAAACTCGTTACAAAAGACAATTCCTGTAGTCGAGCATTTAAACTTGATCTAGTGCAGGAATTGTCATTTTTTGAAACTTGTTTTTTAATGTACTATTAATCAAGTTTTCTATATTATATAAAATATTAAATTTGTAAAACTATTTTTAGTTCAACCTAAATAGTTTTCAATTTTTCACAACAAGAACTGGGCTAACTAAAATAGAGTTGTGGAAGGATATCATCACATTTAAATTGCACATACTAAAAATATATATGTAGTGTAATCAAAAATCTCGAAACAATTTTCAATTTATAGTAATAATTTAGTTTGTATTCAATTTAATGTCATTTTTTTTCTAAAGAAATTCTTCAACAACTAAATAGGAGAAAAAAAATGTAAGATGTTTGATAAAACAGTTATATTTGCCTTATTCTGAAAAAGAATAGCCACCATAACAGTAGACACAATTATCAGTTGTTTGGTCAAACTGTTTGTTGATAGATGGTAATAAAAATAAATTAAAAAAAAAAAACAACAGATATATAAATAAAATAACGGTTTTTAATAGCGAGAAAAAGTCCCAATTCTGGATAATAAAGATGATACAATTTTGAAGATTTGTTAACACCTAACATTAAAACATTGGTATTTTTAATATATATACAGGATGGTCCAGCAAAGAATTTCCTGAGCTTACAACTCTGGTTCAAGTGGGTGCGAAAAAACGGACTCGACGATCTAAAGTGTGATATTTAGACTATTTAGAGAACATTTTGACGTTAAAACGATTTCCCAAACTTTAGATCAGAATTCTTACAAGACCAGGAAAGCCTCTGGTAGACTAGCCTGTATAGTTATTTTAAAATTGGAAAGGAACGTTTTTATTGAAAAATCATTAATTAAGAAACTAGAAGAAAATCTATTTCGTTCCATTCGATTGGATCTTAAAAGAAATACATAAAAAATATATACATATTTCTTTGCAAATTTCAATTTGGTTGTTTTTTTTTTCTTCTCAATATTATAGCATGAAATAAATAGGTTGTGACTTGTACCTTAGAACAATCAATAATACGCTAAAGAATGTAGAAATAAATGGTCCAACAATAACAACAAAGTAATTTCGACATGAACAATGAACTAATAATATGAATTTTTTTTTTTAATTTGAATCAAAAAAAAAAAAATAGTCCTTGTCTCACCTGTGTTTATCAAGTATACAAGTTATTCAACAATAAAATCAAGGGCATTGATTACATAAAACTTCCTCTATAATAAATAAGGTTTTCTAATCACTTTAATTTGATAGTATCGTTGAATTAGAGACAAATAACGAATAAATTGACAAAATAAAAGACGCCCTGTGATATTTGGTATCTTGACAGGACATCCGTTGAGTCACTTTTTTTTCGTTTTCGTATTTATAACTTTCATCACTACAATTAATTTATAAAAGAAGAAATCTTAATAAAATAAAAAAATTATTATTATATAGTTGAAATTAATTTCTTTTTCCAAATTAATTAAACTGAATATGATGTCATTTAGATTTGACGACATAAAATTTCAGTCATACGAGTTTAATCACCCGATGTATTTTATACATTTAAAGTTTGTTGTCCATTATAACAAGTTCAACCTTGAATGTGTTTTATAATCATTTCATTCTTAAATATCTTAATATCTATATATTATATATAGTGATTCCATCAATAATTATAAAATTGAATATCCATTTACAATTTTAATATAGGAATCATCTAGTAAAATCAATGTCTATTTAGAAATCAACTAGGCAATAGTCGTAAAAATGTTATAAAAATAAACTATAGATAATTAAAACTGACAATTTTTACCTTACAATTAGATAAATACTACGTGTTAATATTTATTCATATATATCTTTAGTTTGTTATATAAACAAAAACCTTATAAAAGAAAAGTTTGTATTATATAATGCTTTTAGCGACTGTAACTTTAATTTATCAGTAAAATATAACTATTCTCCTTAGAACAATTGCTATTATAATTATTATTCATAATAATTTTTCGATCTAGCTAATAAGCTTTAATCATTTCCATAACAAACAAGAGAGTTGTATTTATGAATATACAGATGGTCCACCAGAGACTTTCCTGGTCTTGTAACTCTGGCTCTATAGTGGGTGCAAAAAAAACAAAAACGGACTTGATGATCTAAAGTGTGATATTCCGAGAACATTTTGACGTTAGAACGATTTCCCAAACTTTAGATCCTCGAGTGCATTTGTTCCCCTCCACTCGAACCAGAGTTCCTACAAAACCAGGAAATCCTCTGCCAAACCAGCCTGTATATATTTTTTAATTAACAATTAAACTAATTCAATTTTTTTTTTAAATTTAATTCAATTTTTTATTATTACTAGGAGTTTTCTTTAAATATATCAAACTAGATGACATGCAGTTTCTCCTGTCTTATATGTTTTTATCCTTTGACATGAGAAAGCTCAGAAATTTCTCTATTGTTCTATTACGTATGACTAATCTTATCAATTTTATCAAACCTAATGGTAATAAAAAAAAACAAAAAACAAAAACGATAATTTTTATTAAATACCTGACAACAATTCAAAATTGCTTTAAGGGGATTTTGAAATAAAATTTTGATTTTATTATAGACTTTCCCTAAGATTGAATATGATCAAACTAATAATATGTTCAATTTAATCTTTTAATAATATAAACTTTCACAAATTACTTTTTTCTATTAAAAATTTTTTTAATAATTTTATAATAGCTGCTAAATAAAAAAAATAAGAGATTTAATTGCAGCTTCTGTCCCTAAGACACGCTATTTACAGATACTGCTCTAATTATACTATTGTAAAAAAATTCAAACAATACACATTGAAATATGTTGTAAATTTGTATTTTAATTAATAGTATTGTATTGTTTTTTTCTCCAAAACTGATAACATTTCTCAGTATTCTAATATGTATCATTGTTTTTGGTTGGATATGGCAATAGAAAAAAAAAGGGAAAATTTACTATTGATCGTTTTATCAAATAAAATATTCATATTAATATGGATATCTTATCATTGAATTGATAAGAAATTTATTGGAAGGTAAAAATTGATTCAAATATATATTTTTACATTATAGGATATTTCGATTTCAGTAACTTCTACAACTATAATGCTTTAATAATAATAAATAATCAAAATACTATGAATTTTTATTCAAAGTTAAAATTAAATTAGAATAAAACTATTTTTTATGTTAGGAGGGAGCTGTTATTTTTATCTTTTTTTTTTCTTGTTAAGTTGAATAAGCTGCGAAAAAAAATGCCAAGAGCAAAGCTTCAAGTCAAGCTTTCAACATGCGGCTTGTAGAACATAACCTTAAAATTTTCAAAACAATTTTACAAAAATTCTAATTAATAATAATCATGAAAATATAATTATTTAACATTGCAATTTTGTTATTCCTTAAACAAAAAAATTGATACGTATAATTATAACGAAATTGATATTTAATTTATATATAATACTGTTTGGATGTATTTTTTTATATTAAAAAAAAAGTTAATTTATAATTTTACTAACTTGTAGTTTATTGCTGTGTTTTCTTTTAATTTGGGTATCAATAGTTTGTTGTTTAAGACCAAAATGTTGTAAATTCACTGACCATGGTAAAATAAAATCGCACCTGCACACATAACACAACACACTCAACCTCACATCTACACACACACTAATAGGGAGAGCACCTGAACAACAGCACCAAAACCAGGCACAAACAAAACTTACAAAACGCGCTCAGTCATACAACTGGTTAAATTTTCATTGTATATATTGTAGAGGTCTATAGTCTTCAATAACAAGTCTGTTCAAATCCAATATAAATACATACAGAACACCACACACAGATGGTTAGTTAACTCAACTTTCGGAGCTTGATATATAAAACGATTTAAACCGATATTTACCGAATAAATGAAAGCTAGACAAGGATTTTTTTACTGTATAAAAACGACCAGCTTCAAATAGAACAGATTTTATATTTATTTCAAAATGACATCATCATGAACATTTCCAAAAATAATATACATATACATATTATATTGGAAGGAAGAAGAAAGATGGTTAGATTAGAAAATAGAGATGGATGCATATTTCTAAGAATTTTCAAAAATTTCTAAACGAATACTCCTGACCTTCTTCGACCACATAGTTCAAAAATAAATTCAACATGGTCAGGATTCAACAAACCAGGACACATCAATAAAAATGAAATAAAATAAGGATGATCTAAATCAAATTTAACTGAAATCGAAAGTACCAAAATTAAATATTGAAAATAATTATTTTCGGAATATGTATAATCAAAATTTCCAACTAAAATTAATTAAGCTCGATTTAATTACGATAACCTTCAATATATTAAAAGACAAAAACACAATAAAATAGCAAAAAAAAAAATATGTGTCTCCCGCTATCATTATTATCTTTCAAGTAAGTATATTTGAATGATTATCGAGAACAAAGAACAGTTGTTTCTTCAAATAGGCAAAATGTAAAAGTTAATTACAATTAGAAAAACGGTGATCGCAACTGAACTAATATTATTACATTGTTTGTAATTATTTATAATTGATCACAACTAGTGAAAGCATAACGAAATACTAAACATAAGCAATAAAATGATTAGATCTTGAAATATCTTAAATTATACGTCATGTATTATAAGAGAAATAATATAAAACAATTTTTAACAGAACGAAAAAAAAAATCGACATATATTTATTTGAAACAGGAAAATAAATGACAATATATGTAAAATTTTATTAGCTGACCTTTAGTCATAAAGTCATAAGTGAATTTTAGTTCCGCACTAATATTTATAATAACAATCGTAACAATTATAATAATGGAATCTAGGGAAAGTTGATCAACAATTACAAAATTCATTTTTTATTTCCTAAATAACAACAAAATAATTAAAATAAGAAAGCAGGAAAACAAAATTAAATAATATATCTTGTTAATCAAATTGACTTCAATTAGATAAAATACAATTATCTAATTGTTAAAGCTTACAATATACTGAGCTGTATTGTTATTATTATTATTGTTATCACTAAAAAAATTCTCAATTTGTTTGAGCGGTTTAAATTTCCCACTCATAGAACACACTATATAAAGAAAAATTATTGATAAATTATAGGCAACCATCAATACAAATATGCTGCATGACTGCAACCAAGACAAGAGAAATTCAATATAATATGCTATCTAAACTTTCAAAATATTTCACATTATTATAATTACTAGTTTAGAGTAGGAAATGTCACTTTTAATTAATAAAAATACAAAAGTTGTGACTTATTTTAGGACGTTCAAATCTATGGAGCATTAAACATTCTAAAACCCTTGTCAATATTAAGCTATAAGACTCATCTCTCCTGTTGGTAGCGACTAACACTATGGGGGTGTATCGAGCTTATGCATTCTTTCCTATTGCGATCGTTTGATGGTTAATTTTTATTAATTGATGGTTTTTTTGTTTAGTAGAAAAAAACTAGGTGTAAAATATGGGGGTGCTAAGTGTTCTAGTCGCTTATTTATTAAGCGACTAACATTTAGCACCCCCATATCGAATTTTTGCATTTTTTTCTATTGCAATCATTTGATGGTCAATAATGGTTAATTTTTATTGATTGATAGTTATTCGTTTACAAGGAAAAAAATGGGTTATAATTTTTTTTTTAAATGATATTTTTGGAGCTTTGCAACTCCTGTTCAGTTTTTATTGAAGATCATAGAAAAGTACTTTAAAAAGTTTCACTTGTTTGACATCGATAAAGCCAACCGTTTTCGAGTAAAAACCATTCAAAGTTTAGCACTAATTGTTAAATTTTCTCTCATACAACATGAACAAAGCATGCCTTGGAAGCTATATGAAGAACAAATGAACTTTTTTTTTTATTTGACTATCTTCTGAGAATATATTTTGTTATTAGGTAAGAATACATCCTAAAGATTCTGATAATATTTTGTTTCTATTGAAAATCGCAGCATTTCACATTACAAAAACAAAATATTTTAGGACACAAGTTTATATAAACATTTCGACCCAAAATTAATTGGTTCAGGAATCACCCATTAAAATATGTAAATACAAATCATTAAGTAACAGCCCTGTATTATACTTATACATACGATTATATAATTACAAATGACACTATTTTCGATTCTTTATAAACAATTTCGAATGACAAATTTATAAAAAATGGATAAATGTTTTGTTTCTTTCAAATAAGTTATATAAATTGATTACCTAGCAATACAACTGTTAGATTGATTGAAGACTAATAATAATAATAATAATTTGGAATTGTTTTTCTTTAATTATGAAAAAAAAAAATTGGAATCTCAGATGAAGAATAATCTTATGAGCAAATGACTATCAAACAATGTATGTAAATTGATCATCATAAACGATTGTAACAAAAAGAAAAAAAATTTGCAATAACTATATAGATATGAGGATGTTTTCCGTGCTTATGCAACCCATTATACTTTATTTCGTCGATGGAAAATCACCTGAGTACTTCTTCTAAAATTAATAATTATTCAATAAATATCAATAATATTACTTATTAACCATCAAACGATTCTCGATGTGATTGTTTTAATTGAAGATATTTTTTCGAAAACCGGGGTGCTAACTAACATCTATTTTAAACCAATTTTTTTCCTAGTAAACGAATAACCATCAATCAATAAAAATTAACCATCAATGACCATCAAACGATTGCAATAGAAAAAAAATGCAAAAACTCGATTTGTGGGTGCTAAGTGTTAGTCGCTTATTTATAATTTATAACTTTATAACAGATTGTATATAAGCCCCTACCGTTTAGACAACTTATTATACAAATAACTGCATAACTATATAGGCAACCCATTAAACATATACATCAAAAAATATCGTATAACGTTTACCATTTTATGATTTAATATTATTTATAATTAATAATAAAGATCCTTCGAAAAATTCAAATTGGAATAAGCTTAGTTTAATTCAATCGTATTGGATTTATTGATTATTTTCACTCTTAATAAACAGCTAATTCAAAGAAAACTCACCTTTAATTCTAATCCTTTCGCTTCAATTTCAGTCATTGTAAATTTTGTCCGGAAATTTAATGGTTGTATTGATGATTCCATTACTTTAAACCATTTACGTAAACATTTGATTTCATGGTCAATATCTATATATAAATATATACATATGTATATCAATAATTAATGTTAATATTTTATGGTAATTTGAAAATTTATATTGACCTAAACAATTATCTTGATCGCAATGTTCACATTCTGATGGTCCTAAAATACTCAAAATCGATTCCCATTTTGAATTTAGGTGTGTAACACGCCAATTAACCTCTTCTTGTTCTTTTGGATGTAATTGCACAAGTTGACTAGCTTGTTCATTGAATAATGTAAATAATGAAGTCTTTTCACGTACCATATTCACGCAATGCTACAAAAAAAAAAGGCATGATTATATAATATTAATTAACAACGATAAAACAAAATGATAATTACCGCCCGTAAAGCTTTATCTGTTATATTTTCTTCTTTACCATAAATCATCTCCTGGACACTATTCAAAAATAAATAGAGTTCGGAAAATTGAGCATAAAATAATTTCAATGACCATGGTCCTGAATCGGAGCTCAAGTCACTGTTGGCTTCCTGGAAAAAAAGCAAAACACGAATAATTGCATTAATGAAGCTATTTCCACATTAGAAATAGTTCAAATTAAAAAGATCAAATATTAAAAGAGTGAAACTAGTATGCTTTGAATCTCTATCAAGATTGAAAATGAAAATTCTAAATTTAGCCTCAAAAATTAACAGTGAAGTTTAATAATAGAGATAAGACATCGATTTTACATGTTTACTTTAAATAATTTTTTATCTCTATTGATCAATTATGTAATTCATTTTTTTAAATGTTAAATAGCAAATGAATTTTAAATAGTTTACAACATCTTTCTCAAGGTTTTTTTTGTGTCGAACAATATATGATATTTTCAATAATTAAAAGAAAAAATAAATATTGAGAATAGTGCATTACTTGGCACTTGTCGATCAATTGATTGTCCATAATGTAATTATAATTAGCTTGAAGAGCTGACCAGAATTCTTCACGATGATCACTAGCTGTACTACCCCATGATCGTCTAATAGCTGTTGCTTTAACACGATTTTTTGTTAAACTACTATATAATCTTGGTTTAACAATATTTCGATCTGGTGTTGATTCAGTTGCTTGTAATGATGATAATGAGAAACTTGATTTCATTGCTGAATTTTCAAAACCTGGAAGAAGAACAAATTTATTAATTTCTTTTTAATTTTTGCTTAATTAAAAATAATACTCACTCGTTCCAACAGGCATTTTGGATTTTATTATTTCCTTGATTGTTTAAGACTATGAATATTGCAGTAGTTGTGATAGTAGTGATGGTAGCATTTTCTGTAATCATAAAATAAATCAATTATCAATAAAATCAAGAAATATCTACATTAATTGAAAAACAAATATTGATAATTAGCGAGAAATAAGTGAAAATAAATTTTCTACTTGCATATAGTTTGAATAATAAATAAACGAATATACACAACAAATTTGTAACTAGCCAAATTGATTTATTATTTGTCAAATGATTTACCTAATAAGATAATTGTTTATAATGGGAGTAAATTAGAAAATAATTTTTTCCTTAAAGTATAGCATTTTATTGAAACCGGAACTGTAACTAAAAACTATAGAATAAATTTAATGCAAACAAATCGTTAAATTTATCAAATCAAATATACATTTAACGTGATAAAATCTGACATATAAAACTAAAGAAAACAATTGAATAAAAGTTCTAAACACTATAAATTCAGTGGAAATATAAGATAATTGGATATATGTATTGCAGGTACAATAATTCGAACGTTTCCAATATTGATTATAAGCTTCTTATTTATGATAATTATACTAAAACAACAACAACAACAACAACAACAAAATTGCAAATGGAATATTATTATTATTATTATTACCATGACATTGTAGATATTCACAAGAAAATAAATAAACAATAGTTATAATTATAGATTTTTTTCCATTTCCCATTGAACTATTATTTTCAATATTTATTCTTTTTAAATTAACTTAGAAAATTATACAATAAGGCGGCAATTGATTACAGATGTTCTACTAACGGTTAACCGTATACGGATCAAGGACTATTTTGAAAATAGTAGGAACTATGTACAATTTTATTTATCAATAATAAAGATACCAACCAAACCATAGAATAATCGTTTATAGTTAACTGAACAAACAAAATTCAAAGTTCAGAAGAATATAAATAGTTAATTAATTATTAAATTAATATAAAACAGTATTGTCCATAATAACTGTAAAAGCACCTGTAGCCTTGAATTCATCCATATACGATGACTCGAAATAACCACGAACATACATACGCTCAAGTGTAAATGTCTCTTCATATTTGTCTTATTTTTCAATCAAAAAATAATAATAATAATAATAATTAATTATAAAGTATTGCATGGATCGGTTTATTTTTATTATAAATTGGTATCACTTTAACTTATATTGTTACAATCCACAACACAATTGTGACTTCCTTTATAATTAATTAATTTAATAATGTGTAATTGATCTAATGAAAGTGTCTTGCACTGATTGAGTTGTAAACAGATTTTGTAACACTATTCTATTAGGAAAACTTGTTCATTATTATTATTATTATTATTACTAAGGCCGTTTGAAAAATTATACAACGGTTATAATTTTCAATAAACCATAAATAATTCAAGAAATAAAAACACATCGTACTTCATTTAATATTAAACATTACAATCTAACATTAAAAATGGAGATGCGTGAGAAATTTCACATGCATATTGGTCAGAAATTTCTATCAAGATAATAAATCAAAATATAAATATAACAATAATGAATAATGCGTGTATGTTTTGATGTACATTTACAGATATGACTAAAATCATTGTACAAACTATTTACTTTAAAACATGAAAAATTACACTTCGATTTCCATTAAACTGGATGTGAAAGGTTACAAAAATTTCCATTAATTTCGAAATTTTTAACCTAAGGGTACGACAACAATAATGCACAACCAAAATAATACACCATCGAATTGAAGAGCAAATTTTAGATAGTTATTTATATAAATTATTAATTAAAATACTCTTCTAATTGTAAGAATTTCAAGAATTGCACTGAAAAGCTCAGAATGCTGCAAAAAAAAATATATATTAATAAAATACCAAAGTAATAATCAAATTATAGGTTCGTATTTAGAAAATCTCAGATCTTATATTAATTTCCTAAAAATACTCTAAATATTCTGTTACTGTTTAGAAGAAATTTATGTTATTTTAAAGTAAAAATAGTTAACAATTTCTGTCACCAGTATAAGGAATTTTTGGCAAATAACAAGTATTACAGTATTTAAGTGTATCCACTCCTTAAGATGTTATTTAAGGAAACAATTATGTCTCTAAATACACATATTGTGATCAAAATAGAGATTAGCGCTTTCTTTTTATATACCAATAAGATAAAAGAGTGAGTGAAAACTATGTATGATAATCAATTTAAAAAAAACAAAAAAAAATTACCCTAAGCGTAATTCTGTTCTTTTGATTTAATCTATTAGAAGAACGAAAAAGAAAAGTAGCTTAAATTTAGTCCACCTAAATAGTAATCCATCTTAAATAATATTGACAATATATAAATATTACTAACAATAAAAATAATAATAATAATAATAATACATGAGACAGTCACAGGAAACGTATATCAATGCAAACGAATTTACTTCTTCTATCTATCTACCTCCGAATCTAAAATTAACATTTTCGTTCCATGTTCTTAGAATAAATTCGTAGTTTTACATACCATTTCATCAACAAAGGCGTTCCATATTGGATTTAACAATAATTTAAATATACCAAAATATAATATACAGTCTTTTTATTATTATTAACATACAGGTATAATAAACAACTAATAATTAAAATTGTAGGCGTTATTTATATTATAAATTATAACCACTGTTCAATTCAGATTTTAATCAACGAAATTTATTTAAATATTAAAAAAGAAAATTGAATAACATTAAAGGTTTTACAATTGTAAATGGAATTTATTGATTTAATTTAAATTATTTAGACAATAAGAATCAATTAATCGAAATTATTGTTGGGATATATCGATTAAACAATTGATGATTCATTTTCAATTAAAATAAATATCAAATCAACTACATAATTAGAATAAAAATTTTTTTAAAAATCAAGCTTTAAGTGGAAGTTGATATATTTTTAGAATAGAAGATTACAGGATGTGGACGGGTATACTTTTATTATGTGATCGCCGACAGACATAGTTAACATACCACACAAAAAAAAAAAAATAAACATCTTCCAATTCATAACTTCTACATACACAAATATTACAAGTCATTGAAATTTATTTAGATAAAGCAAAATTCTCGAGAACATAATGGGCGCATATTTTGTATATTTCGAAATTAGGGAATTAACTTTTACTTTTTTCTAAAAAAACAAATATTCTTGAAACTAGTAGGAAAATGTTGAAGGTCCCATATTAAAATATTAGTGGGAATCATATTAGAAAAAACAAAAAACCCAAACAACTATTATACAATTGGAACTATGAAGCATGGACGCAGGTCGAGATCAAATGGGATCAATCATTAGAATCGATTGAGAAAATATTCATTGATAGTAACTAGAGTGAAAAAAATGCCATTGATTCTCATGATTATTGATTGTTCTTGACAGTTTCCGGTATATGTGATTGTTTTCAATGTTAAATAGAATTGAAAAATTCGCAAAATAGAGATTGCGTTGAAATTATTTATTGTACGATTACTATAAACAAGAATAATATGTAATTTGTAAAAATTCCTAAAAGTCATGATTTTGATATACAAGATGAATATTTTCCATTACGATAAATTATGTTGTTTACTAATAAAAAATTAGCATTCATTATTTTTGAACAACTTCCGCCATTTGGTTACAATTGTTAATAATTATTAAATTCACCAGACATACATTTAAAAGTGGACTTATCTTAATTTTCCATCCACTTTTACTCTATGATTATCGACAATTGTTTCGAACTGTTCAAGAGAGAAATTCTACAATTATACTCTACATACGTATTATATACAGCGCTCGTAATTTCAACGCGAGCATAGCTTGCACCACCCCCATTCTAGAAAGTCTACGTTCAAGTTAAGATAGATAAATATGAGATAATATTATTGATATAGTAGATTTAAATCTAGGAATTTAAATTGTTTCCCACTATCCTGTTTAAAATTTGTTTAGAAAACCTGGTTTTCAGTATTTGACTTGAATATTCTTAGGTTCTTCAATATTTTTTATTTTTATTCAAATTGTAGTTATAATGCCTTGAAGATAATGAAAGTAAAGAATTTTGTACTTATTGATAATAAATCGTTTATGATAATTATTTTGATCAATTCCAAATCAAACTTGAAATAATTTTACTTTTCACACTTAAAATTACGTTATTTTATTTAACTAACGGAATAATATGTTAATATAAAATATAAATATAATACATAAATACTTAAACTTCGTGAGAAGTTAGCTAATTTGATTGCTGCATTTAGAAAAATAATACGAGAAAATACAGTTAGATGATGGGAATTTTATCAATTTTCGACATAACATATTGCGATAATAAAACTATTCAATATAATATAACCTTAATATTATTAACAATTTGTTTACGATAGTCTCTCGATTATTTATATTTAAACATAATCACCAAACAATTCACGATAATAAATATTTACGTTTATTGTTTGATATTTATTGAATTAATTTGCACGTTATATACCGCTATAATTTAAGTATAATCGATAAAGGTTTTTTTTTTTTATAACTTCACTGTTTTAAAATATAGTAACAAATTTATCTACAAGTCTCTTAATAAATTTTTGAATGAACAAATACGTGCGATAAGAAACTCCATTAGAGTAGAGTCATATATAGCTGATAAAAACCTGTTGCTTCTATAATTCACATCAATATGATTATTGTTCAATATGAAAGAAATTGTCGAAGAATAAAAAATAAGACTCATTTTATCAAAAATTATTGTTTAAATATTTGGAAAACCTCAACAATTACTTCCTACCTTTTTGTTTAAAAAAAAAAAAAAAAAAGATTTCATAATCCAAATAAACAATGACAAATATTAAAACAGAAGAAAAATTTATAATGGAGGCGTATTCCGAGGACAACCTACATATGAAACTAAACTACATATAAACATAATTTATTTAAAAAAATAAAAAGAGAAGAAAACGTTATAGAACAATTTTCTAATTAATTTTTACCAATAGCAATCATTTATTATAATTTATAAATAAAAAGAAAAAGAAAAGAAATTTTAAATATCATGATTGTATAGTTGTAGCAAAATTGATCATCGATTACTATAAATTTCTTTTCAACCATATATGGTTCGATATACATACATATATTATTAATAATGTTCATGTTACCTACTATTAATTATAATATTTTTATTAATGATCATTAAGAAATTTTACATATAAGATTAACACAAATGATGATCATTCAAAATAATTTCAATCAACTATAAACATTATTGCAATTAGCCTAAAGGCGATTATTATTATTATTATTTTTTAAATTCTAAATAAAATTCATTCTCCATTTTGTTCGTTAATCAATCCCCAAATTTGAATAATAATAGATAAAAATAAGTTCAAATTAGTTACAGATAAGTTTTATAATAATATTGTTATCAAAATAGTTTGATGTGAGACAATTTTTTTTTTTTATAAATAATACGGAGGCTGGACTATAAGTAATGGTACATACACAGAGCAAGGAGGGATTTCTCATATCAAAATAATAAGATTTACAGCTAAATTTACCTTTTACCAAAAGTTGATACTAACTGAGATACAGGCTGTTAAATTGAAATTTTTTTTTCTTGAATTTTTCGTATAATTACTGAACGCATTATAATACAGGCACAAAATTTGGTATGTGTGGATTTTTTGAGTCAAGCAACTCGAATTTATTACCACACTACCACTACCTAGTAGAGGGCGCCACTTATGACTCTAAAACATCATAATTTTTTTGTTCTACACCATATATTTATTTTTCATAAGTAATCTCATTCCATCATCTGTTTAACGTAAAAACGGGTTATCTTCTAAATTTCGATACAAGCTACCGTTTCCAAGATATTCGCATTCAAAGATTGCAGTCCCCTCGATATGGAGACCACCTCGAACATTTGCTCTCGAAGACAAATTATTATTATTTTTTAATTTTTATTGTTCTCCAACTCAAGAAATTGATTTCAAATACTATTATCGTGAAAGTTGTCGTATTATTTTTATTTCAAAATCCATTTCGAAAAACTTACAATATTCGTATGTATTTACATAGTCTAAATGGAAAGAGCTGAAGTCTTCGAGTGCAAATATCTTGGAAACGGTAGCACATATCAACATCCAACAAGTAGACCTTTTATACGTAAAAAATATGATAAATTAAGTGTATCTATCAAAAATAAATATACAGTGAGGCACAAAAAAGTTATGATGATTTAGAGTCATACAAAGTAGCGTAGATAGCGCCCTCTACTTAAATACTTGTAATGTATTAATGAATTTGATTTGCTTGATTCAAGAAACCGCCACATACCAAATTTTATGCCTGTATTCTAATGCGTTCTGTATTTATGCGGAAAAATCAAGAAAAAAAAATTAACTTTAACACCCTGTATCTCAGTTAATATCAACTTTTAAATCTTATTACTTTGATATGAGAAATCCATCCTTGTTCTGTGTACCATTATATATGGTCCACTCTGTATGAATAAATCGGAAAGGATAAAATTCAATAGACTAACATAAATATATACTTTTTGTATTGACTTTTCAATAGATCAATGGAAATCTATAAATGGTCAAAATACTATTAGTTTGAATTTAAAATAATTTGCAAAAGACTATAGACATGGCACTAAATTTTTATTTTTGTGACTTTCTTTAAAGACGATCAATCTCTAGTAGAAATTTCTTTGATTGAAGGGTGTTTAGAAGAAATCAATGGTATTTTATGACCATGTCCTAGTTCTACTTATAGCGGGTGTGATTTGTTTCCATAAAAATAACAATCAAATTGTAATGAGAGTATAAAATGAAAGAAAAACTGAACGAATCACATCGATTTCTCGATTGTTATCCACAAATTCGTGAACATCATATATGGTATTAGGTATACATATAATTTTTTAACTATTCACAAGTGTATTTTATTTATTAGCAAGGGCAGCTCTACAAAAAACTTGTCGATTTTATCTCAATTTAAAGTACATTTTTGATGACGAGAATGTGAAATTTAATTCCTTATAAGGTGAACCTTGACATAACTTTCCTGAGTTTAGATTAAACTAAAAACAAAACAAAAAATGTCCATAAATATGTGAAATTGAAAAACAAAAAAATCTATAATTATCAACTAAAATCATTGGACACCTAAAAATGGATATTGCAAATAATTATTATTTATAATTGAAATTAATTAATTTTAAAACGAAAAAAAACCAGTAGCATCAGTGGAACTGTTTTAACTTAATTAGGTATTCACCATTTAGATAAATAAATCATTGTAGATATATTAAATTTATTCACAAGTTCAAATAAATATATAAATAATATAAGATGCGACTTTCTAATTATTTTACAACCCATTTCTTTATCATTTGTTGATAACGTATCCTTGAACGAGTACATTCTATTTTATATACCGGAAATTATATAATTGGTAGGTATAATGATAACCACCCCATTTTGTATCTATATTAGAGTTCCAACTGATAATAGAATTAAGAAATCAATATGACATTTCAAAGTTGATAATTAGCGAAACGTTTAAGTGATAGAAGGGAGAACATAATGAGAAATAAGGAACATAAACTTTCCAATTTGTTATTATAATTTAAAGTAAATACATGCGAGAAATTATTTATAATTGTTAGTAAATAAAGGAGACAATTTGTAAAATAAACATAATCAACCAAATACGAACTTTTTTCTAATAACTGATAATTAATAATTAATTACCGTACATTACTGAGAGGAAATCAATCATTTTGTCAAATTAAGTAGCGCTTCCCTCGAAGAAAAGCTCGAATTTCTAATTAATCCATTATCAATTAGGGTAAGGAAAGCGTTATAAATCTAAATGGAAACGTGTTATTGCGGTTCTATCTCACTAGATTGTCATTCTTTAATAAAATATTACAACAAATCATATGTAAAATAAAAGCCTTGAGATATACCTTAAGATTTTGGTAATCAAATTAATAACATTTTGGATAATAAGGAGAAAATAAGTATTTAAATACACAAAGTTTTCAATACTTTCTACGTTTTTTTTCTTTCTTTCTAAGAATAACATTGTCAACTAATGAATGCCTAAACAAATTATTCAATTCTTAAACATAATTGTGGAATACAATAAAAAAAGCAAAAGACTACATTATGATTAAAATATTAGAAATGTATTCATTTAAAGATACATTACTAAATTTATCTCACGGTTTGTCTAGAGTTGAGATTGACCCCGAAAATACTTAATTCAAAGAAAAAAAATAATAGATTCCCCACCATTCATTTCTTTTATCATTCGATATTATTCAAAAATCGGAAGAAAATCCAAAAAAAAAAAATAATTTGTAACTGTGAATGGAAACAGAATTATCTATCAAATATTATGAAATCGACTTTATTTGAAATTAAATGGAATTTGATATTTTTAGATGTATTCATTTTAATTATTTCAAGCAAAATAATGAATGAGCAACATTTTGTTATAACAAGTTATATTGGAAAACTATCTGATCTGATCACATTAAAGAGAAGATCTGATAAAAATTGAACCAAATTCTTGTAGCAGAACAATTATATTTTTGTCTTTTGCATCCCATTCATTTATTATTATCGAATATAAGTATACGAATTTTAAATTAGTTATTTTTTTATTATTTTAATTCGATTAACTAATATATTCGTTGTCGATTTGTATGCTAATTTTCTCCTTGATTTTTTTCTTTTCTATAATTAAACGATAAAAATAGACAATATTTCTATTATTTTATAAAAGTCATAATTTCTAAAATGAACAGTTTCAAATTAATAACTAGTTATTCTTTCATTTGTATTGGATATCATGTAAACGGAAGAAAAGTAGTGGTGACATTCAAAAGCAACTTTACAATGTAACACTTATGGTTAAATAACGTGAAAAACGATTAAATTCAATAATTAGCCTTAAAATTCAACAATTTTTACACCTACATAACACTCCTAAAATACAGAAGCCATTAAATAATTGAAAATATAATTTATCAAATTTTAGAAATCTCTACAAATCTACATACAACCCCAAATGTTATTTCATTAAAAGTTCTTCAACATTATACATAACACCTGTCTGAAGAAATTGATTAGTTTGTTGATTTGTTGTAGTTAAAAATAAACAAAGGTTGTTCGAATTAAACAAGGGTCATAGTACGGTATTAAATCGTTTCATGTTATTATAAAATAAAAACTAAAATAGAGGGTTGTATTCGAAGAAACAACCCTTAATGTGACAGTTCAGTCAATATTTGAAATTTACAGCATGAGGGTAATAGAGGGTAGCGATGACTATAATATAACAATAATTGAAATGATCTAAAAAAAAAAATAATTTACTAATATATCCAGGATATTATGTAATTCTTTTTTTTTTTTTAATGCGAATTCATTAGTTTAAAAATAAATCCATTTTTTTATGGCATATAAATATTCATAAACTTACATATTATGTTTGTAAATGTTTCTTAGAATGCATTTTACTGCATTTATGGCATTAAATCCAAATCACCTGCACACTAAAAACGATTATTTCTTTTATGAATCACTCTATTAAACGTGAATTGTTAAGATCGAAGTTGGGTTATGTTGTAATGTGAGAGGGTTCATGTCTTCGATTACTTCACTTCAATTTAATATATTTTATAATTTGAAATTAATAACGAACTAATTTATTCGAACACTAATATTTAACGGTTTTTTAAAGGACTTATTTGTTTATGTTATGACGTCAATGATATTCAATTTTTTTTTTTTTTTCAGTTTCTTCTTCAATTTTAACGAATTTTAAACGATCCAAACTCCATTCTGATTTGTTTCTAACTTTTGCTACACACGGTCTCGCCAACAATATCAAAAGAAACAGCGCCATCTACGAATAATAGCAACAACTATATCAATTAAAAGTATTATGTGCTGTCTATCTCTAAGGTAAACGACCTATACCAACTCTCCTGAAGACAATAATCAAAGATAACACAAACAAAACAAATAGTTCTTGAAACGTTTTATTCAACTAAATAATGATAATGATAAAATTCTAATTACAACATATATTATTGAATTAGCTTTCTATTTTATAGTTTTACAATGTTCGCGATCTGCATTCTCTGGCCAATCACAAATATTACTTTGTGTATGATAAACAGTTCCTGGTCGACAAGAGAATTCCATAGCTTTTCCATGAACACAACGGTAATACTAGAAAAATGATTAAATTAACATTTAATATAAATAATAAATGTAATAATTACTTTATCGCATTGTTCGTGTGGAAGAAAATCTTTTGTACATTCAAAATTACCATTTGATGGTTCTATTTCATTACTAGGCATCTCGGTTGTTGTTGTTGAAGTTGTGCTAGTAAATTGTGTAACTCTTTGAGTAGTAGTGCTAGTCAATTTATCGGGTAACCATTGTCCTGGTTTTGGAGTTGTAACAACAGGTTTTGAACCATCAGATGATTGTGTACTAGGTGGTCTTGCCCATTCCGGCTAAATTCAATATTTATATTTATATCTAATTATTTTGATAAAACTAATTTTTATTACTCTAGGAGTTGTCGATAAAGTTGGTTCTGGTACATCGTACGATTTCATATTTGCATATAAAATATTGATAAGTACATTTTTCGGTCCACAAATACCATGAAAATCATCCATATCAATAGCCCATGTCATAGCACCACCATAACCTTTAGATTTAATCCAATCCATTTTAATTTGAACACTTTCTGGATCTTCATAGCCAACCCACTGATTACCTTTATAAGCATACGGTACTTTACCATATTCATCCCATTTTTTTGTCCAACCAGATTCTTTATTTAAAATTTCTGGACAAATCTAACAACAATTAAATGTAAATCAAGAAATTTCTAATCAAATTTTCAATAATTACTTCGTAATAAGCTAAGAAACCGGTTGCGTTTGTATAAGGACCTGGTTCACCACCACCTGCTTCTTTATTAATATAAGTTCCAGGATTGTAATTATTATTACTACTACTCAATGTGTATGTTCGGCCATAAAATGGAATTCCAACAATTAATTTTTTCGGTGAACAACCATAATCAACCCATAATTGTAATCCATCATTCTATAATTTTTATTGTTATTATTTCGATGTATTTTTTTTTTTGATGATTTAATATACTTACGACATTTAATTTTTCATAAGCCCATTGATCATGTGGTCTTTTATAAAGTGGACTATGTGAATCTGCAAATCCAGCCCAATTACCTCTCAAATCATACGACATAACATGTACAGCATCTAATAATCTAAAATTAATAATTTATTGAAATAATTAATAATTTTTTTTCAATAGAAAAAAAATTACTCGCAAAGTTCCGGAACATGATATCCTTCTTGTAATCGAAATTTAGCAACAGGTACGGCCATTGTAATCTCCCAATTTTTATTTACTTTATCAAAGGCTCGACGTAATTCCTCAACAAAATAGAAAAACTTATCTTTATCACTAAAACTACCGCCACGATCAGCTGCACCTGGATATTCCCAATCTAAATCGAATCCATCAAAATTATATTGATTCATAAAATCTAGAAATTACCGTAGGTAATTAGATTTATTCGTTAAAATGAAAATCTAACACATACCAACTACACTATTAATGAAAGTATCACGTCGTGATTTTGTTGCTACCATTTGTGAATATTTCGAACCACCTTCAGCCCAACCACCTACAGCAATTTGAAATTTAACATTGGGATGATTTGTTTTAAGAGCAGTGAAATTTTTAAATCCGTCTTGTTCAATATCCAACTGAAAAAAATTAATTTATTGAAAATAATATAAGAAAATATAAAAATTCTTACTTCTGGATCGATAACTAAAACACTCCAATTGGAATCATCAACACCTATAAATGAATATACAATATGGGTGCATAGATCAACAGGTACATCATCGAGACTATATCGTCCTAAACCAGGACGATAAATTGCCCAATTGCTGAAATAACAGACAACTCGTGCTGAAGAGGCAGCTGAAAATTTCCAAAACAAATATTGCTTGATTATTTCTTTTCAAAAAAAGTCAACTTACTTGTAGATTCGTATAATAAAAATAAAAATAATAAACTAAATAATATTTTCATTATGATCAATTGATGTTCAATGCACCGTACCTATACGTTAAGTGTTTTATAAAGGTGCTTCGCCAACATTTATATACCGTGATCTTGTTCGTTTTTTTATGTGTCATCGACCAGTATTTTTCGAAAACTTGAAGATGTTGACTTTTCTTGTAATTCACAATTCGAATCACTTGAATATATTAAAACAGAACAATAAATATAAAATAAATCAACAAAAATTCAACAATTCTTTGATAATCGAGAGAAAAAATAAACAACAATAATGAAATTATTATAAATTCAAAAGACATACAACCTTCTAATTGCAAACTATTATGAAAATAATATCTATAATACAAATTGAATAATTCAATAACTTCCGACTTTGTTTGGACGGAAATTTTGTTTTTTTATTAATAAATTCGATCAGTGACCCTTATAAAAAAAATAATAATAACAAAAAATTTAAGCTGGTTTCTTTGAGAAATTGATATCAGATGAAGAATAAACAAAAATTATTTCGCTAATTTTAACAATAATTTACCGTTTTAAATCACAGTAGGGTGTCCTGAAAATGACAGAAGATAAATTTCAAGATAACAATTCTTGTTTTACGTTTTATTATTTTCATTATGAAATTAAAAATTGATAGCGGTACAATCAATATTTCAATGAAAATATATATGTTTCTAATTTAAAATAATAGTCAAGGAGGTTTAATGACTTTGATAGAAAACAAAAGAAATAATATTTAAGACACGTTGTTGTTTGTGGCAGATCGAGTTATGCATAATTTATATTTTATAACAACATATATGTATTTGCAGTTTCATCCAACTACCATAAATAGAATTGAAGCCACAAAACCAAAATATATTATTTCTAATTAATTTTAATTTTTTAATGCATGAATTTAGTAGAAATATCCAGGATTATACATATATAGATATTAATTCAGTACAAATAGATTATAAAATCAAAACCTATCACCGAATTTTGTTCTTTTTAATTTTATTATGACCCATGTCATGGTACATCAAAATATTTCACCAGAGCTCCTAATAAATATCTCGCATATTAAAATTTCCCAGAAATCTTTCATATATCAGCAAAATTAAAACCATATTGATGTTCTAACAACTGTAAATAACTGAAAATATTATTAACAATTTAGAAAGAAAAGTCAGTTAACAACAATAATTTATAAATTTAGGAAGTTGAACAACCTGGTTTGATTATAGTAAAATTCCTATCAATTTTCATACCCTTACGAATATAATTATCTTTAATTAGTCAAAATTATATTGGAATTATTTAATTATTAGTAACGTTTATGAATTTTTATGGACGTTAACTTTTTCAATCCAAAAAAGACGTATAAATTTGTATTGTTTGATTGTTTTCGAAATATTTAATTTTAACCACACATTTCGAGTAAAAATTCAAATTTTTTTTTTCAATTGTTTTCTATCATTTTTGGAATAATTAATTTTTCCAATGATTATCTCATCAGTGATGACCCAATTTGTTTGCTTGGTTACAAACAAATGAACAAGAAAAAATTCCGAATAACGTCAAATTATAATTAATTGAACTTAATTATATTTTATTTTTTTGTATTCACCTCAATTTAAATCAAAAACTGTTTGTGGACAAACGACGTTATTTTATCATTGGCGTTACTGTACAAATCCATATATTAAGTTATACTGAAAACTGCTAATTTTTTTGTAGTTTCCTTAGACGCATTAAACGCCATTAAATTGTTACTGGATATAAATACAAATTCCTTATATGTTTTTCTGCAATTTTTTGGCAATTCTTGATTATTCATTCTGCAATATAAATGCATTTATACTCTAATTCTCCAATATTGGTCAATTCTAGTAATTCATCACATAACCTAAAATTTGATTAACATTAATCAATATGATAATAATTTGTTATAAGTTGATCAAATCTTCAGATTGTTGAAAACAAGGAATTTTCAATACTTTTAAATTATCTAATCATCCTTAATTAATTGAATTCATTGTGAATTAATAAATATAACACTAAAAAAGACAACTGCAATTCACCCCAATAAAAGTTAAAAAATAGTCAGACACTCAATTATATACTTGGCAGTAAATCGAAGATAGTGCTCTTATAATTAAGTATTCAAGAAAAAAAAAACCAAAAACTATTATCAATTTTCCATAAATTGCTACTAAAAAATTGCAATCGCTAGATAGGCAACAAAATATACAGTAGACAGTGGGTTTCCTTGCTTCGAGGAAGTGGCGCTATCTCCAATACACAAATGAACTATTATTCTAAGTGTTGAAGCACAATGAATGTCGATTGATTTGGTTAAGCAGCGCGCACACTAGTATAACGGATAAAACACAAAATTATAATTCGATATTAGATAATAAATATTAATCAGGAAAATTGACAGAATACATATACACATACAATTTGAAAATATTAATATTCAAAAATACTGTCCGCAAATCTGTTTAGTCAGTGAAATTAGCAATTAATGTATGAATAAGAATAAGGAACGACAATGTTTTTCCAGAAAAAGCATTTCAACGAAATTAAAAATGAATTAATCACAAGATTAAGTAAACTAAATAAACAAAGGATTGTAGAAAATTGTGTTAGAGAGCTGTCAAAATTGATATAATGCAACGATATAAAATTAAGAATTCTTGTGAATGAATTTAATTATAAAGAAACATTTGAAATATGGATTATTTACCAAAATGAATGCTAAAGAGACTAAATTGAGAATAAAATTATAAATAGATTTTTATTATTTATTTATTGCTTTTGGTGGATGATTTGAGATGAGTGCATTCTTTTATCATATAATTTGACATACTATATCGAATATCGGGCGTCACTTTTTGTTAGCCTATATCTTTTTACACTAGTCGAACAGAGAACATTGTTAATTCCACAGACTAAGAATAAGAAAAGCTCGTTCTCTATTGTTAGATAAAAAAATATTGAAAACATGTTTCGATGTAATGTTCAAATGAATCATTATGATTTTCTTGATATTTATAAACAAATCAATTAATTAATTAATGGATAAATAAATAAATGAATTAATTGATTAACTAATTAATTAATAGAAATTTCTATGATAATTACATTTACTGAATTTTGATAAGGTAATATATGCTCATGTTCCGGTCACTTTTCTCCATACTGTATACTCTATCTCTCCATCTACCCTTTTCAGGGCCGCTCCGTTGGGGTATGCAGGTTGTGCCCTGTACAAAGACGATTCATTAGTGGGGGGCGCAATTTCAGCTCTCATATTAGAAACATATATTCCACGGGGGCGCTGGAAGATATGTTCGCACAAAGGCGCCCTTTACCCACGCAGCGGTCATGACCCTTTTTCTATTTGTCTCTGAATATATTGGAGAGCATTCTGGGATTTTCGAAAACATATTTTAGAAGACTCGAGAAAATCCTGATACATTCGCAACATTATAGTATATTTTGTCTATAGCTCTAACGTTGTAAGAATTTAGTTACTAAAATTGCCACAAGGAGCGTCATAGTAGAGGAGGCCAACTGAGTGGGAAAGAGACAACAGCAACAACTCGTTGTTGTTGTCTCTTTACCGCACAATTGGCCTCCTCTACTATGACACTCCTTGTGGCAATTTTAGTAACTAAAATCTTAAAACGTTAGAGTTTACCTCTACCAATGATAGTAAGATAAGAGTGTCAAGACCATCTATTCGAAGGGACACTCTGTATAAATATGTATATTCTGTAGCTGTCTTTCGTATATTAATAAATTTTATTATAACTTTTATGACAGTTGAGTTGTTGGAATTTTTCAAACCTTGACAGATGCACTAAAATAATGTATTTGTTAACTATATCTATTTGATCTTTATATTAATCAGTTATTGTATATCTATATGTATATATAAAAAAATATATATATGTATATTGTATATATGTATATATAGATATTTTTCTTTATTCCGCTATTATCTATAATTATTTACAAATAATAGTTATTTCAATTTTTCACTATAAACAATAACAATAACAATTTAAAATTGCGCAATTCTTATACAAGATAAAAGAATACCAATAATAATAATAATAAGAATAATAATAATAATATAGCCATTGTTTTGATTTGAATTAAATAATAATTTTGTAAAAAAATTATCAAATAAAAAGGTTTTCGAACAAGGGTTGCTCCAGTTATTTGAGTAGACAGCGGTCTATAGATTTACCTCCAAGCTAAACACAATACAAGAAAAAGAATTCGCATTAAGCTAGCCGCACACGTTGCATAATTATCTTGTTAATGATATTGTTGCTTGTTTTTTTTTTTTTTGTTGTTGCCATATATATATAAGAATTTTTATTTATTTTCTCAAATGAAGCATCCAAAAATTATTGGACTGTTATAAGAATTGTTGATTGTAGATAATAATTTTTTTTTTTAATGTGTATCAAGCCTAATCTTTTGTACAATATAGCCGCATTTCAACATGGTCCAAGCCCCATCCACCCGCACTCTAGACGAAACCTGTTATTACAGAGTGCTTGGTCATTGTCCGCGGACTTTACTTGTTCACAACAGTATGACCTAAATGGAGCACACCCAAACTCGCCTATCAAAAATAAAACAACAACAACAACAACAACAACAATAACAGCAACAAGAAGAGAAATATTTCAATATTTTCCATATCAGTTGTACAAGAATATCATTTTAATTATTTGAATTGTGTGGAGAACTATAAAAATTTTGTTCCAATAAAATCTGATATTGTACAGTTGAAATGAAAGTGGAAAAACGAGTGAATCTGAGCATAAAATTATAAATGTTGTCGATAATGTTTTGCTGCAACTTCGTCTGTAATTTTGCACAGTTTTAATCTAAATTGAAATAGAAATGTCCAACAATTACATAGTTAATGGTGCCGACATTCAATAAACTCCCCATTTTATGTATATATCTATATGTATATATAGATATATAAATACATAACATATAAGACATTGTATCGATGGTATTATTTTAGTTTACTATGAAATCAGTTTATTATATACGAATATCAATGACCACTATACAGATAATAATAAAATAATAATTGAAAATTTCGAATATAATGTTGAATTTAATATATTTATAATTCAAATCAAACTTGTATTACTATTTGTTGATAGCTATAGCGAAAGAATTTTATTATTAAATGAAAAACAATTTGAAAAGTTCAAAATGACAAGTACATTTCATGTAATCAGACGTATAGCAACGGATGCTTTTCTCTTTTTTTTCTTCATCTCTACACTGATGTAACGGGTACTTTTTAATATATTCGTAACATCAATCAAAATAAATATGCTTTTAAAAAGAACGTATATTTCTCCAAGTTTTTTGTTAATTATCTTCAATAATAGTAATAATGATGATAATAATTTGACAACTAGCTTTTAAATGAACTTCTAAATAATTATTATCATTTATTCATATATATTTATTTTTGTTTCATATTCTCAATTATAAATCGTTATAATGTAAATATAACAAAGTGTTAGATCGGCCAATTTTATCTCATAATAATCCTACATAGCGCCAAAACATAAACCGTCCATAAATCAAGCTATAAATTTTATATTTCAACATACAACTCAAAATTTCTCAAAAATATTACAACAGATTGAAAATTTATTTGAAAAGTCGTTTAACTATTTCAAAAACCAATAATTATTTGTCAATTCAAATCGATAATATTTTTAAAACAAATAATTTTTGTGAACAAAAAAAAAACATTACCAACCCAATGGTCGCAGTTGAGTTTATAATATAATAAGTACAGTATCGATGTCCTGTCAGTGTATATATATGTCGTTTTTATTGTGGATTAAGTCGTTCTTAAATTAAAAATCAGCTTTAAGGATGAGAGATAAATTGGTTTTTAACATTTAAGTAGAGTGTATTTCCTATAGTTGGTCCTATAATATAATTAACTTTAAATGGAAGTAGGGCCTCGATAATTCGAAACAATTAAGGCGGATCCCATTTTGGGTAATCTGAAATTTTTTTATTTAAAATTTATTAACTGTTCCTTTAAAGATTCTGTTTTTTTTTTTAATTTATCAACTTCTCTTAGAAGCTTTCCACTGAAATTCTCAGTCGAATCTCCAAAATTATACTTACAGTAATTATTAATTATTAATCAATATTTAATATCTAATTTAAAAGAAATTTCAAAATTCGGATTATTCAAAGTATTATATTAATTAAAAAAAAAAACTCCCTAAGATCTTTTGAAATTTTTGTTATAAAGTTCCATACACCCTTTGTCAACATTACCAAAAATCCAAGCATATTCTCAACTATGTACAATTGACTTCAAATTTCACTCCCATTTTTTGCCCTCACATACGTTCGAAGCTTTAATGCACTTATATTCAGTGTCGGACTAGGCCATCGGGCCTAACAGATTCATCTGCTAGGAGCCAAGACAATTATGAGTGACCAAAAAATTAAATAGACAAAAAAAAATTGATTGCGGCACAACAGGCAGGATTTTTCGTTTTACTGTTTTTTCAATGTACCTCGTAGTGGGACCAAAATATCATTTTCCCGGTGGGCCAGACGGTTTCCAGTCCGACACTGCGTTCATTATATACAAGGTCTAATTGAAAATACTCCATACTTCAGACAAGTGTCATCACTCGAGTTTATCAAGATTTTTACCTTTGCACATGCGACATGCGTAATAAACACTATTTTTCGAAATATTGGTGGAAGTTGGATTGGAGAGAAAATAAAACTTAGGAAACATAAAAGTTGTTCAGTTGTATGAGAATCGACTCGTTGTTAGAGACTGTAATCAAAGTGAGGAAATTTTTAATATTTTATTGATGCATTCTCGCACACGTGCGGAAATATAGAGATACATAGATATCAATAGAGAAATAGAAGTCACGCAGTTTCTCCACTCTCATGTTAGAATGGCATAATTCTATATTGAAAATCTCTACTGGAATGAGCTCATTCCGACACAGATTTTTCATTCTGCAATTTAAAAATTGACCAATATTTCGAATTGTAACCATGACAACATAATGTCAATAATAAAAATAATAACAAAAGAATTAATTTCCTAGGCAATAATAATGAAATAAATTTCGTTCAAATACAGAATTTTATCGTTGAATTTATTGCATCTAGTTGTAGAGAAAACAGTGTATGCAACTCGATGGAATGGCCATATTAATTCACTCGTATGAGTCCGATACTCTCTATCGTGAATTAATTACTGTCATTCTAATCTCGTTGCATAATATACTATTCCCGTATGGTATGTGCGGCAAATATTGACTGAAAAACATAGTTGGTCAGGAATCACACATATTTTATACGCCGCAGCTAAACATTGCTCGAAAATCCAACTTTTCCGATTGGTATTACCAAAATAAGGTAATTTATTTAATGTGTTACTGGTACTCAATAGATAATAGTTGATTGATGAGATACGAAAGTCCGTCACTGATTGAGCTCAATATTTTGGTAGGAGCTCATCTATTTCGTTTCAATAAGTGGTAATAAAATTTGAATTTGACGGATTGATTCAGAAAAACTTTTCTTTTAGATAAATCGAGAGTTATTAATTTAGGAAAGGAATAAGTGTTAGGTAAGTGAATCGATTGGTATTATCGATTGGTTACGACAATTTTTTTATTATTATTTTCTGTTATGCTTATTTAAATATAATGTTGTTGTAATATGACAGGATCCTGCGGCATCACCTATGGTGGGTAAACTTGTTGATTTAGTTAGTGATCATATATTGATGGTGTGAATGTGTTTATTGTCTTTTTTATTATTTGTTATTGTGTGCGGTCCAATATTTTAAACGAACAGGGTCTGGTGTTGATATGAATCATTAGCGTAAATGTTATATGAACGTACATTCATTAAATATTCTATACAAAAGAACCATCATCATCATCATGTTAAATAATGATTATTATAATTATAATGTTAATCCATATTAAAATTAAAGACAATTACTTTTGTTTTTATTGTTTGTTATTGTTTATGAAAATTCATTGAAAACTGTTTAACAACATTGTATCATCAACAACAATCTAAAGTGTTTAGTAGATAGAAGGGGTCTGCAGACTTGGAAGGGCGCCTCGATGCGGTTAGTTGTCTCAGGATACCACTAGTGTACCACACAACAACTCGGTATTCAAACAACGCGAACATATCCTAGTGCTACATTTACGATATATCATCACGTGTATTTCATTTATTCGCGCCGTTTTTACGTTTACAATATGTGTGTGTTGTAAATGTGTAACATATATCACAGTTTTATTCAAAAACAAACATGTTTACAAGGTAATTTTATTGTTAAACAACTAAATAATATTCAATCACTCTGACAATTATTTTATTAGATCAATTTAAAGAAAAAAAAGTAATAACAATAATCGATTATTCTGTTAATTTGTAATGTAATATCTATATTTGGACGAAATTTCCACGAAAATTCCCTACATTCTATCGGCAATATTGCAAATTCTAATGATAAGTATTGGAGATTCCAATGCGACGGTACGACACAAACCTGCAGGATTTCTCAGTTCAAAATGTTAAATTCTATTATTGTTGACAATTATCGACACAAAAATAAACAACAATTATACATAAATACGATGACTATAACTAGTGAAAAATAACGAGAGAACAAATTATAAAGGTATATACCTGGGTAATTACAAAATAGTAATTTAAAAGATATTGGAGATAAGTTGTGAAGATACTATAGTTATTATATGTTTAATAAACAGTAATTTAGTCACGATATAAATTAT